>OZ024934.1:74287020-74581305 GCA_964017235.1 Sabellastarte sp. h YS-2021
AAAATTCCCTAGAAATCTGAATTTCGCCACCTCTAAAAAAACCTTACTTTATTCTATGAAAAAAGATGTCTTGTCCAAAACTTGGTATTTTTCAGTTCAAAAGCCTTACTTTCCTATACATTCTACAAATTTTACCTAAATTCATTCATTATATTAGTGTTTATGTGGTGAATTTCAGATATGTGGCAAATTTTACATTTCTTACTCTACTAATATGGTGATGACACAAAGTCATACAATTCATACCATCTAAAAGAGAGGTTCAGTGGCTGAGTGTTCAACAAGTTTAGTACTTAGTCACTTGGTTCACAAATGTTTGGTCATGGGTTCAAATTCAACTCATGATAACACATTCAGTGGACATAAATGAGTCCAGCAGAGACACTTCTCTCATTTTATAAGCTGGATTTGACAGGCAGGAGACTTCATGAAAGATGGATCAACAACTTGGGAATATATTCATTGCTACACATATTATATCAAAAGTCCTGTCTTAAACTTCCCCCTCTGATTAAGGTGAAAAGGAATGAAAAGAAAAACAGAGTGTACTTGGTGCTTCAAGCACTATGTCAGTTGAAATTACTTAAAGCCAATGCATCTAAATTTTTCTTTTACAGAGATATTTGCTAATTTCAAAAATACCATAAATTTCTAATTCTGTAAATGCTCCAGACTCACAGTTGGACCCTCAATTCCTGATTTAGTGCTAAAAACAAAAAAAAAAATGATTTTTTGAAAAATAGTATTTCTTCAAACGGAAAAAGGCTACACATTTTCCTTAGTGCTTTCACAGATTAAATGTATGCTTCCAATTTACAGTACAATGAACTCTTGGTCTTAAAGAGAACAGGTACTTGGAGATCTAACAAAAATAGGGAAATTTCTCTGATTTATCATATATGCATTTTTGACACCATATGGGGGTAAAATTAAAAAAAAATTGCATTTATCTTGGTGCATTTACAAGATCGAAATACAATTTTATATTTCTGTAAAAATTCGAGATGGCCTTGTAAAACAGAATTTTTCAGTTGTTTCATACACACAGTTTTCTAAGACTCTATGGGTCCAATATTCACTTGAAATCCCATTGTCTCTCTCTGTGTTTAAGTAATTTCATATTATGTAAGTAAATCTAAGATAACCATAAAAAGGTGAAAAAAATGGGTTTTTTTTCTTGTTAATACAGATATTTATACCCAACAGAAAAGTCACTCTATCTTGCTCCACTTTTAACATAAACAGAGATTTCATGATTAGAATTTTACCATAAATTTTTACTGCCGCAGCTACACCAGTTTTCCCTTAAAATTGATGACTTGCTTAAAAGCAAGCACTTGAAAGAAAACAGTAAATTTGATCTTGTGAAAATGTATTATGTTCCTCCCTTTTAAAATGGAACTTCATGAGAATTTTTAGATTTCTGGAGATAATAAAGACAAAATGAATGCACTTGTGTAAAATGGCTTACATTTGCATTTTAGTGGATCAACATGAAGGTATTATTTGTAGAAGAAATTTATTGCAAATAAATTTTTTATGGAAATTTTAAAAATAATTTATTGCAAGAAGAATGTTAGAGACATATGACCCCTGGTTCCAGCTTCATTCTTGTATGTGTAAGATTTGATGGCTCTGATCAGGTCAAATGATAGGGATAATTATTTGTATTCACATCAAGTTTTTGTATAAACTGTGAATATAAGTTTTTATGAAAACATTGATTACACAGTCTGATTGACTGCTAATTTATTGAAACATAAATAATCTTTTAACAGGGAAGTGTAAAAACAATAAATATATTGTTAGGCAGTCTTGCCCTTTACTCATACTAGATGCCTTTAAATTGAATTAAATGAGGAAATACACCTAATCAGGCCAGAAAGTGAAAAAAAATTAAAAATATAGAATAAAAACATTTGTCTACAACTTAGAACATTTAGCTCATTCAGTATTTTCTGTACCCACAACGTATTATAAAATGATTTCCTTATATGTTACTTGTTAATTTGTATCAATGAATTATTAGGTAACAAAAAATCAGATTACGAATTGGAATCCTTTGTTTAATGGGGGATTCAACATTCCAATAAAATAACATGCAATTCGCTGTGGACTGTGAAAGCAACCCATAATTAGAAAATTTAATAGTAAATTAAATTTTTATAAGTTAATACCTTACCTAGTGGACAGATGCATTTGTCCGGCGCTCTGCCGGTCATGCCAAACGTTAGAAAAAAACGTCCTGAGCTGGGCTCTGGCCGGGACCGGTAGTGTCCTGTTCACTCGCCAGGTGGCTGTACAGCCTACCTGCCGGTATACTGCACATGCGTGCGCATGCGCTCTTCCTCTTTTTGTTGTCTACCTTATGACCCCTTGTTGGTTATGATAGCGGGGAAGGTAGGGTGGGACTCCCCCTGTCCACTAGGTAAGGTATTAACTTATAAAAATTTAATTTACTATTAAATTTTCTATTTTATTGCGTTAATACAACTTACCTAGTGGACAGATGCAGAATGACTACCCATTGGATGGAGGGTAGCCAAACAAGGGGAACCCATATAGACAATAGCATAGCGGGTGTGTCCGGTACTGGTTAAATAAACCAACCTTTAAGGACCAAAACACCCTTGCCCCCCCCCCCCCCCTGATTTTTTCCAAAGGGAAACAGTCTATGCACCAATTCGACCCGAATGTGCAGGAAGACTAATGAGGGCATGAACTAACAATTTTATGAATGAGGAAGAAGAACAGGAGCAAAGAAACACCATCCTTGAGAAGCTCCTGGATCCACTTTGGATCATGGCAATCCAGTCGCAAAGGATAGTGGAGGTTTTTTTTTTTTTTTTTTTTTTTATATATATACACTAAACCCAAAAAACATGTGTACACTATATACAGTCAGCAATAAGACTATCACTGATGTTCGTGGATCTGTTGAGCAGCTACCACAGGACCTAGGTGGTACAACTCTGAATCTCCCCAGGCTAGGTCCTTCAGGTAGAATTGTGTAAAAGTGTTGTGGGCCTTCCAATGGCAAGCTGATAGGATCTGGTCCAAGGAAACCCCGCCCTGAAAGGCTTTGGATGCGGCAAAGGCCCGCACATCATGGGCTCGAACTTGATGTATAGTTTGAGCCTCATGATCGGAAAGCTGATAACACAACAACACAGTTTGCTTGATCCAGGAAGAGACAGTAGCCGGAACAATGTCCTTCTGAAAACTCTTCCGGAAAGACACAAACACCAGATCTTTGCCCGAGCGTAAGTCCTTGGTTCTGTCTAAATAGTAACGCAAGGCCCTGACCGGGCAAAGAGACTTGTCCTCCTTGAGGGACCTGTCCAATGATGGAGCCAACGCGGGAATGACAACCGGTGCCACAGCAGCCGGTCCGTCCCGTGCTAGCTGATTCTTCGATAGAAAACTGGGAGAGGGATATAGGGAGACCTGACTCCAGTTCTCCTGATGCCTGATGTTGCGGTATAACCATGCATGGATTTCGCTCCGCCTTTTGCCGGAACCCAAAGCCAAAAGGAAAACCGTCTTAAAGGTCAAATGTTTAAGAGAGGCCTTCCGCATGGGTTCGAATGGAGCTTTAGTTAACTGGTGGAGCACTAATGAAAGATTCCACGCAGGGATTCCCGCCTGCCTTTCGGCTTGTCTCTATGGAAACTGTCCAGCAAGCGAGTCAGGCTTTCATCCTTGCCAAAATGAACAGGGTCGTTACCCACCATATCGGCAATAGCCGTTCTGTAGCCTTCTATAGTACTGGGTTGTAACTGTCTCTCCTTAAAAAGATACAACAAAAAATCGGCCACCTGTTTCAGAGAGGGCGCCCTGAAGTCCACCTGGTTGGAGTCGCACCACTTAACAAAAATGGCCCACTTTGACTTATAGACCGCTCTGGTTGAACTTCTCTGAGGAGCTTCAATTCTTGCTGCCACCTCCTCAGAAAACCCTTGTCGCCTGATGGACGAGGCTCTAGGAGCCAAGCATGCAGATTCAGATGATTCAAGTTCCTGTGGAGAAGGCCGTTGAACGGTTGAGTTAACAGGTTCCTCTCCAAGGGAAGACTGAAGGGAATTTGACTTGATAGACTTATCAGATCCCAAAACCAAGGCATGTTGGGCCAACCCGGAGCGATTAAGATCATTCTGTGAAAGCCCTGATTGACCAGTCTGGATGTGACTTGACTGAGAAGGGAGACTGGAGGAAAGGCGTACACGTCCAGGTTGCTCCATGGTAGACTGAGAGCATCCACCGCCCAAGCTGTCGAGTCCGGAACTGGAGAGACAAACTTGGGAAGCTTGTGATTGAATCGGGTGGCAAACAGATCTATCTGCGGCTGGCCCCAGTTGGAGCACAAGCGATTGAACAATCTGTCCCCTGCACTGCTTCTCGAAACTCCTGAGAGCCAGAAGAACTGCCTTGAGTTCCAAGAAGTTGATGTGGAGGCGACTTTCGGGTTCTGACCAAACGCCTCTTGCTATGGATCCCCCTAAGTGTGCGCCCCAGCCTTCGTTTGAGGCGTCTGTAAAAATCTGTAGGGCGTGCTGAAGAGGGTGCAAGGGTTGCCCTTTTAGCACATTGGTCTCGTCCAACCACCATTCCAGGTGTGGGTGAAGAGAAAGGGGAACCGGAATAATCTTTTCCAGGCTCTCCGGCACATGCCAGTGTCTTTTTAGATGCCACTGCACCGGTCTCATGTGAAGCCGGCCGGCCCAGACTTGCTTTTCTGTGGCAGTAAGTAGCCCGATGAGGGACATGAACTGACGGACTGAACAACAGTCCGTGCCTTTGATGAACTGTAGTTTCTGCTGAAGAGCTATCCATCGGTCCTGAGTGGGTAACACTCGACCGGACAGCAGGTCGAACCGGTAACCTACGAAATTGAAAACCTGTTGAGGTGTAAGCTCCGATTTCTCCATGTTTACCACCCACCCTAGTTCGTGGCACAGGGCCAAGAGGGTCTGGGTATGTAATTGGCAGGTTTCCTGGTCCGGGGCTCTGACTAGCCAGTCGTCGAGGTACTGGTGGATCCGGATACCCCGTGCTTGAGCCATAAGTTTCACCTCCTTGACTACCTTGGTGAATTCCAGAGGAGCTGTGGCGAGCCCGAAAGGAAGGGCCGTGAATTGATAAGCTTTTCTTCCTAGAAAAAACCTGAGGTACTTTCGTGATCTTTGACTGATAGGGATATGAAAATAAGCGTCGCTGAAATCCAGTGACGTTACCCACTCCCCCTTTTGGAGAGACAACCTTATTGTTTCCGGAGTTTCCATTTTGAAGGTGCCTGGTTTCAAAAAGAGATTGAGATGGCTGAGGTCCAAGATAGGTCTCCATCTCTGATTCGGTTTTGGCACCAGAAAGAGGCGGTTGTAAAAGGCCAGGGAGGATCTGATGATGACCTTTTCGACTACCAACTTGTTTATGAGGTCCGTTACCGCCTGATACAAGGCTTTGCTTTTGTGGGGGTGAGCATAACCACTCTTGATCACTGGGGATCGGGTCAGAGGTGGTCTGATTTTGAAGGGTAGCGTGTATCCCTCTTGTAAAATCGAGACCACCCTTGGATTCGCCCCCAGACTGAGCCAAACTTGCCAAAACTTTTGCAGTCTGCCCCCTACAGCCAAACTTGGGACAACATTGGGGACATTTGGAACATGTGGGGCAAAAAGACATTGACTTGCACAAAAAACACCTTTCACATCTTTTATTTTTCTCTTTGGAATACAGGGACTTAAACCTTTCTTTTGCGGTTGCCCTTGGAAACAAACAGAATGAGCATGATCTACAGCAAGATAAGACACATTTTGAGAAGGTAAAATTGGTGTCTGATGAAAAGTCTTTGAACATGGACTGTCTATTACTACTGAGTGTACAGTCTTTTCTAAGGTCCTTTTGTCCAACTTTGCAATTACTGATGTTGAGGGAGTTGGACACAATAGGTAATTGTCATTTATATTGCTTGTAACCTCTCGATTTAGAGAAACGGGGGTTGGAACCACGTCCTCTGCCACGACCCCGGCCTCTATTCCGGCTAAACTGCCTCCAAGCCTGACGGTCCTGATCTCCGGTACCGGAATTCCTACTGTCTCTGCTATCATAGGGACGGTACCTATGAGAAGATCTCCATCCGGTCTGTTGGGCAGCACCCGGACCGGGTCTGGGAACAGAACCGGAGGAGTGATGACTGGCAATATCTTGTTCCGCTGTGCGGATAACTACATCAGGGAAAAGTCCATGTCCGAATAACGGGGCATTTCTCAACTGGTTATAGGTATCAGGTTTAATGCCGTTCTTGACGTGGTCAAGGTAGGAACCCCTACGCAGCAAAATCAAGTTGGACATGTGCACAAAAAGACTGTCCGCTAGGTGCTGGAGTGCAGTGCCCATGGCCACAGAAACATTCTGGTGAAAAGCAGAGAGGTCCTTCAAGTCTGAGAGAGCAGCGGATACCTCCTTGGGGGCTTTTCCCTTGTTAATCCTAGCATGAAGCATGTTGACATGGCCGGTCATGCGTTCCTGTAACTCACTGGTGCAACGGTTAAACCCTGCCGCATGATTCACAATGTAAGAATTCTCCCGGGCGCACTTCTCCCACCGACGCAAGTATTCCTGTGAAATGGGGCGCGAAGGGGGTCCGGTGGCAGGATAAGCAGAAGCTTTGACAATGCGAGGGAATTGAGAGTTCACCTTCGCCTCTGAGTTGTGCCAGCTAAACAAAGTCTTTCCAGGCCTATGCGGCCCCTCTGGTCTAATCATATGCATCTGGTACCATCTATTTTGCGACTTCGGTACCTTGACAAACTGATCCTTTTTCAGTCCAGCCGAGTCCTGGGAACGTGAAGGGTACCCCTCCGCCACCACTGTGTTCAACTTTTCTAACTTCTGACAAAGCCAGTCGTCCGGTGGCATGGCTACAGAGATGCGGGCAGGCCTCTTTGGCAGTTTCCCCTTCCAGGGGTTATTACTCTTATCAGGCTCACTGAGGTCGCTTTCAAATGTGGGGATATGATTCCATCCCATAAAGGAACGGATGGACCTAACTGTCTCTCTGTAATTCATATCCTCCGTTTGTTCAGGCCGGTCCAAGGTATCAGAAGATATTTCACCCTCATCAGAAATCTGGTCGTCGGATAAACTGGCTTCAGAAGGAGGAGGGTCAATGTCCAAATTATCCGGCTCCGGTGGAGCCCGGTAAGCATCTGAAACAGAGGAATCCCCAAAGAGAGATGACGCAGTATGATCTACTGGAGGAACTTGGCCGGATGAACCGGGTTGAGCAAAACCTTGACCGGTTGCACCGGGAAGAAAGAGACCTGACTGCTCCGGGTCGGAACCAACAGAGGAAAGTGGAGCAGGCTTAGACTTCAACTTCTGCACAACCTCCGGACCGGAGGAGACTTGAGCTTGAGCCGGTGGCTTAGCCGGGACCGGTGCAGATTTGACCTGAGGAGGGCCCACATCAGGAGAGGGAGACACTTGTCTCTTTTTTGAATGTTTATCGTCCTTATGGTCCTTGCGGGATTTGCATGACTTCTTTTGCTCTTTAACATCCCTTTCTACACTCTTACTAGCCTGTTGTTTGTCACCCTCACCTTCTGCCGGGAACTCCACCGGACCGGTGAGCCGGGCAGAAGGGGGAATAAAAGGAGTGTCTGAAATGGCAGCATGGGAAGGCACATGCTGAACAGAAGATTTTGGGGTAGAGAAAACGTTGCCCCTGGAGAGTAAGGCCTCAAAACGGGCGAATTGTTCAGCCCATTGATCTGACATCTTTTGGAATTGATCAGAGGTAACAAAAGCAGAACTTGAAGACTCCGGCTGCGCATGCGCAGGGGGCTGAGAGGCAGAAGGAGATGGTTGAAAAACAGGCTCTGTATCTTCAACAGAAGCAATAACTGTTACCTGATCCGGAGACACTAAAACCCCCGCCTTTTTGTCCTTGCGTATCTTATATGTAGGGGTGGATAGCATATCCTTTTGGGTATCCGTGAAACCATCACAAATAACACACGATTTCTTAGCAACACAGTCATCATCCCCAATGCCCTTGTCACGGCATCTGGCACAGCGTTTGTGCAAATCAAAGGAGGCCATAATATGACCGCATACGCCTCGCCTCTGTCCTTTTTTATCTCCAGGGGATGCCATGATATATGAACAATAACTCACTACAAATTTACCAAGAATTCACTTGTAAAACACATAAAAAAATTAAAATAGTTTCTCTTAAACTTCAAGCGTTTTGAATCCTCACGTGCCAAACAAAAAGAGGAAGAGCGCATGCGCACGCATGCGCAGTATACCGGCAGGTAGGCTGTACAGCCACCTGGCGAGTGAACAGGACACTACCGGTCCCGGCCAGAGCCCAGCTCAGGACGTTTTTTTCTAACGTTTGGCGTGACCGGCAGAGCGCCGGACAAATGCATCTGTCCACTAGGTAAGTTGTATTAACGCAATAAAAACACATATTAAGTGAATATATTGTTGTGACAGCAGAATTGCAGCTGGTTTTCATTCTCCACAACAGTTACTGGATTTTGGTTTCCCAAATAATATAACACACAGTCTTTTAAAAACCGGTTTTAAAAATGAATTAAAAAGTTCCACAAAAACCATAAATGAAGCAAATGGATTCTATGCACTAATTTTTGCTTAAGAAAAGAAAGTCCGTTAAACCAATACCATGGTATTGCATCTCATGACTAGTTTTGTAGAAACTTAAACGACATTTTACTAATTTTTTTTTAAAGTTTTCATAAACTCTACAAAACTTTGTATTTAAAATTGAACACAATAAATGGTTTTAAAAATTTATAAACATTTGTAGGTCATCATGAACAAACAAACTAAAAACCAGTCATGTGTACCAGTGAACTTTTGGTTTATTACTTTTCCAGGAAATGTTTTTCAGCTTGTTAAGTGATATGCTTGTTAAATATCTTCAGTTGTAAAACTTCTTCAAAGTCTTTGATAATCAGTGGCAGAACTATCAACAATCCTGTCCACAATGCATAATACTGGGGATGACAATATTCTCTGAAAGCAAAAATGTATTATGCAATATCATTACATAGTAAAAGAGGAATATAATGTAAAAGTAATGTCAAAGTGTTCACCAAATGAGTCAACCAGAAATACATTATATTTCATTTTTCCCTAATATTGCTAGATGTAACAATGAAAAGCAGCTGTCCAATATGGTGGCCAATATCGGACTTTCTGTTGCAGAGTAAGCAATTTGGAAGCCCAGACAAATTTCAGTGTCAATATGATCCAGTTAGGCCTTGTGGTGCACACTGGTAATCACATTGCCTTAGATTATGATTTCAGTGCCATAAGGTATTATTCCCCACAAAACAACTTAAGTTAATGTTAATTGGTCAAAACTAGGTCATTGGAACACTGAAATGTACTATGATCTATACGATGAAACTTATTCTGTCATCCAAACTGAACTTGGAGTATACACAAATTTTCATCTGTACCTATACAGCTGGGATAGGATCAAATTTCACAGCATTATTGTGTGACTTATCACAATAGGATGAACATAGATAGAGGCAATAGGATTTGATGAATACACATTTCCAATCAAGTTAGGAAGTCAGTAATTCAGCCATAAAAGATTTCATTCAATCATGTACTAATTATCCCGGTTTTACGGACACTATAAATATACGTGGGATAACATTGGGTATAGTGGCTCACTCAAATTAACAACCATTCTAAATTGAAGGAGAATTTGGATAAGAGATTTCATTGGGCTTCCCAGACCTCCACCAAAAACTTTACTTAGACAAAATGCAGAATATTTTATCCTGGGGATGATGCCAATGAAAGTTGTTTTTCTGTGTATGTATGTGAAAGTTATTTGAAGGGACTTGTAAAGTTTTATTTTGGGAGAACAATACACATAAAAGTTCTTGAAAGACTGGGGTGTTTCCTGAAAAGAACCTGCATTACATGACAGGGTGATTGACAACCTGGAGACTGAACAAGTCTCTTGCTACTGTGGCTGGGCTTTGGGAAAGGATGCCAGTGAATCTTGGTGTGGTTGTTGTGGAGGACCAGATGAACTTGATAATGCAGCTTGGAGTGTCATGATCGGATTCAGTGTTCTCTGGATTTAGATGATTCCTTGGGAATATTCTTCACTGTTGACGGTAAGTTGTGAACAGACTTGGTGCCAAAGTTGGTGTATCATTTTAAAAGTGGTGGGCAGCTGTTTAAGATGGTGATGTTCTTGTACTGGGATGGCCCAAAGGCCTGCTCTACTGCAGTGACATCTATGAAGTTTAAAGTCGCTTTTTGTCTTTTACATAAATCATTGCATAAATCACCCATAACAAGTAATTTGTATTTATGAATACACTACGTTGATGTAGCACTGGGTACTTCACTGTATATCGTATCTGTGCTTCCTCAATCTGGATACATTCTGTTCTATCGCTATTATATTCAGGACTCGGCAAACAAATATGATTTAAGTTTTCTCCTGAAGGAGGTAACAGAGAAAGTAGCACAAACATCATCAGGCAATTATTCCAGATAGCAGGAGCATCAAAGGCAAATCTATGACCAAACTGCTTCTTAGGTTTGTGCAAGGATGGACAAAACTGAGGAACTTCCAGAAACCTTCCATCCAGTCTTCCTTATCTTGTATTGTATTAACTGCTACAGAGAAACAGAAATGGATTGAAGTAACTAGGATGACCACTTCCGAGAAACTTGTAGCTAAGTATAGCCATATTAAACATTAGCAATATCTAACAGGCAACCAGTTAACTTAAGACAATTTATGATTGGGGTGGCCCTAGTGTACTTACTATCATGGTTGGTTACAATCTGTTTAAGAGTGTTTTGTATATTGTATTGTAATTTGTGTTGGCTGAAATTCAACAAGTTCTGAAAGGGGAATTAAAGTAGTACTAAAGACTGCTTTCAAGAGCATTCACAGCAAGGATATCATTATCAGCCACAAATGTTTGACATATCTGCAAAAGACACATCTGCATCAAACAAGACACCTAAAAACTTCACTTTCTCAGCTGGATATAAACGGTTTCCATTTATATTCACTGAGAAAAGAAAGAATTAAACTTTTTTTCTGCTGAACTTGAGACCCAAAAATAATTAACTCAGTTTAATCAGGATTTAATTTGTCAGAAGACATCCATTCTTCCACATCATTAAGTCAACAAGAGGGTCAAAGCTGCCCCAAAAGGCGGGTTGCGCAGGCAGCAATAAGGTTAACAACTGCTGTAATTACATTTAGAAACAAGGAAAGAAATGTTAGGTTACCCAGTTAAGGTGAATGTGTTAGATGTGCTAAGAAACGTAAAACTTGTAATCTAAGTTACATAATTGTATCTATGCTATAAACAGACAAATGAAAGGATGGAATTACACCAATTTTGAAAGCAACTTAGCTCTATGATGGTGATGTATCTCCCTGTCAAGTTTGAATTCGATTGGACAAACCGTTTTCGAGTTAGAGTCCAGAAACGGAAATGTTGACGAACAAACAGACAAAAGAACCAATAGAACTAGACAAAAGGTTTTTGTACACAAAAACAAAGCATCCCTAGGCTTTTAAGTTTTATATAAAATGCTAAAGGATCAATGTGAAGAGGAAAATGTTATTGGTGAAGAGAAATTCTCCTGAAAGGACCATGTTAGGGTCACAAGAGTGACTTTAAAATGAAAAAAGCAATCAGTGCCTGTGAACGGGTTCTGTATCAGGTGACCATGTGTTTTCAGCTGCAAAGTAGAAGTAAAAGCATAAAAGGACACAAAAGTTGTGCCCTGCAAATGGTATTCAGAAGTAAAGTACAAAGTTAACTGTTACAGTGTAAAAATAGGTGAAAAACACATTTAAAGAAAATACTGTAAAATTAATGAAATATTTTTGAGTTACAAACGATTTACTCAACAGTGGAAACTTGAAGTAGCTATTCCTCAGTTATGCAATGAGCTACAAGTCTGAAAATTAAACTATCTTATAGCTGACAAAGAAAGCAGGTGAATAACATATTTAAAGAAAATGCTGTAAATGAAATAGTTTTCAAGTTACATGTGATTTACTGATTATGGAAGCTACTGAAAGGTCACAAAGTAGCTATTACTAACTTAGCTATTGGGAAAGGTTTCCAAGTTACTGACAATATTGTAGCTATGGATAAAGTAGTCTGCAAAATTCACAATGTTATAGCTGATCCAAAAGTAGATGAATAACAAATTTACAGAAAAAACTGTAAATGTAATAGTTATAAAAATACAACCGATTTACTCAACAGTGAGAACCCGAAGGTAGCTTTTGCTCAGCTATGCAATGAGCTACAGGTCTGCAATATTACTATGCTGTAGCTCATCCAAAAATAGGTGAATAACATATTTAAACACAATTCTCTAACAGCAATAGTTTTCAAGTTACAAGTGATTTATGCAACAGTGAAAACCTGAAAATAAATATTGCTCAGCTATGCAATGAGCTACAGGTCTGCAATTTTACTATATTATAGCTCACCCAAAAGTAGTTTAATAACATATTTATAAAAAATTCTCTGAATGCAATAGTTTTCAAGTAATTTTACTAACTATGGAAGCTACTGAGAAGTCAGGAAGTAGCTTTTACTCACTTAGCTATTGGGAAAGGTTTCTAAGTTACTCACCTTGTTGTAGGTATGGATAAAGTAGCTGAGTAACATACTTTAACAAAATACTCTAAATGCAATACTTTTTTAGTTATAATTGATTTAGTGCATGATTTCATGAATTTTAATGTCTTAAAAATTATGTTAAAATTCATTAAAAAATAGACCAAGGACACATTTGATGTATCCAATGGAAAAGGACAACTAACATGGTTTTGAAGATAAACAGCATTTTTCAATAATAAGCAAGGTATAAGCACTTTTAAGCTTGCCTACCCTCATTTGACCTTGAAGGAGGGACCTGATTAGGCATACACAGTTATAAGTAGAGAATTTTTGCTGGACATCTGTTAGCCTTCTCCTGATTGTTGAAGTGTACCACTTCCTCAGATGTCCCTTGGTCAAACTCCTTTATGTTCTGTGTTAAGCAGCTACTTCACTAGCTCTCAGCATTTCAACTGCTTTATTCAGATTGACTTTTTTACCTTCTCTCTAAACATCCATGCTCTTGTAGCCTTGTCTTTTGTCCCAAGAACCACACAGCCTCTTAACAAACTGTCAGTCATTGCTTCAAAGTTGCAAGACTTGGAAAGTGGTCTTGGTCTGTTAACCCACTGATCCACATTTTTATTGGGTCCTTTATCACATGAACAGAACATATACAATCCATAAATCTCATTTTGGTTTGGTTTGAAATAACTTTCCAGTGCCTTTCTGCACTTTGCTGGATCTTTGCTGTTTTCATCTGTTATCTCACGATTTCCTAAGAATCTAAAACAATCTCTACCCACAACAGATCTTAAAGTTGCAACCCTTACATTCTTTTATTTCTCCCTTAGTCCAGTGGCAATTTCGCTATTTTGCCAATGAGCTATGAAAAATGTCCAATTACTAAATAAGTCACCTTTCACCTTCATTGGAGCTGGAAAAGGGATATTAACAAAAGCCATTCAGAATATTTCATTGTTATGTGCATTATATGCTGTTATCACTATACGTATCCTATTATGAGATGTATTTCTCTCTAATAGTCACACATCTGACAACATGTTTATATAGTTTTTTAAGAATTGCAAGAGATAGTTACATAGAAGTTATATCTTTCTATTTTATTGTATTATCACAGACACACATATATGAAGGTACATATTTTGGGTCTTGTTCCCAACATTTAACTGCTGCTGTTTACCTTTATAAAAGGATCCTACAGTTCAAGAGGAGGTCATTCCCATAAACTGATACATTTGGACTGCATACTCCACTTTATAACTGTCTTAGCCTTTCCCAAAGTCTCTACTTATAACTGTATACCTCTAAACAGGGCCCAAGGCCAAATCTAGCCAGATCAGAAGATTCCTAACAGATGAACAGACCGATATGCATGCCTTGAACAATTTATCATCCTCAATAGACAAGGTATCTTTTAAATGTAAAAGCATGTCTCTGGGCCTTGTACTTTTGGAGTTGTTCATGAGGATGTGGATGCATACCAGACAATGCAGTGATACCATGTCAGCTGACACAGAAACAAAGAAACCACATTTTTTTGTGCATTACTGATCATCAGACCTGCTCAGATGGACCACTTAATAACCAATAAGCTTTCATAAACTCAATCATGGGTAAAATCCATGTATGTACACTGCATGACTGAAGTACTGGAAATTGGAGAATCTGACTTCATCAGTAGACTGCTAGACATTGACAAACAAATGCACTTTCTTTTTTATTTTAAATTATATTTGATTTGATTTTTTAAACATAATTTCCGGCACATTTTTCAGCAAATATTTGAGAACATTATGAAAAATACTTATAATGCAATCAAACTGTTGTGTCTTTATTGTACATATAAATGTCTGTGGCAAGGCTAATGAGAGTGCACAAGTTGTTTTTATTAAGTGGGATAAAATGTTACCTGACCCAGACTTGGTATATTTCAATCTATTCCACTTGTGTACATTGCTGGCTTTAAAAATGAAGCAATTATAATATTGTAGGTCATTGGTTTCATCAAAAAAATGTGTCCAGTGTATAAATTAACAAATTATGTGAAACCTATATTATCTGCATTTAATGTCAGTAACATAGGATATTATTTTTATAATGTACTGTGGCATATTACAAGAAATAAAGTGAATACAATGCAATGTATATTATTATATGGACTTGTGAAATATTATTTGTATTCATCTTGGGTACATCGATCACCAATATACCATCAGACAATGATATAAACTGGTCTGATATTAAAGAGCTGATTAAATTGGGGAAACAATCCGTGCATCTTAACAAGGCTACATGGTGTTTTCATCCTTGAAGTTTACAACAGTGTCTTTTCCCCAGTGGCAATTCTCATTTAGTGAGTGTTAAAAAAAGGTTGAATCTACTACTAAGGTGGCATGAACCTGTATATTTTTACAAAACCAGGTTGCAAACTAAATACACTTGTGAGAGATATGCAGGCCAACTGTGAAACATTTCAAAAACATAAAACAAGGGTAAGTGGCTGGCTTTCTGCCAACCACAAAGTCGAATCTTAGGGGTCAGGACAGCACTTGGTGTTGAAATCTGTAAACTCGGCCATATTATCGCCCACATTTGGAAATCGCATTCGAGATGGGTATTTGCAGTGACGTGATGTGAAAGGTTTAAAAATATAAAGTGTCTGTACAGTACCGTAGATGCGCAGTTTGAAATTTGATTTTGAAGTGAGAAGGCATATTTCTTTTTTTACCGTGGATAAATGAGCGATAATTGGGGATCAGAGGTTATGCTGTATTTTACTGATGAAGTATTTTTTCGTTTAGCCAATCAGAATCGAGGACACGGGATATTTTACAAGGCTGGTTTAAGATGAAAACTATACCAGCATATTAATGACTTGGGTGCTATGGCCGTGAGTTCTGTAGCTTAAAGTATTTGATCTTTGTCGAAATGTCCATTTTATAAAATATTGTCAGGAAATACCAGGGGAAATCCGTGACCTCATATCTTCTCATGAATATTAATGACTTGGGTGCTATCGCCGGGAGTTCTGTAGCTTAAGTATTTGATCTTTGTTGAAGCGTCTATTTTATAAAATATTGTCAGGAAATAAGATTAGCGAACTTGTTTACTTTGTAAATATACTGTAAAACAATTTGGAAGGCAACTTCTTCCAAAATAAGAAACGGATTGACAGAAAAATAAAACCACGTGATAACTTCTAGGAAATGGGAACCCAAAGCGCCTTCGAGTGGTTGAATGAAGAACTACGGAGTTTGAATATTTTCATTGTCTCTGCCAGAGGTGTTCTCGATTCTGATTGGCTGAACCACAAAATGTGTAGTACTACCGTGACGTCACTTCATTCATTAATTTCTTTGCGGTTTATTTGTTTGACAAATGAGTAATAGGCTGTAGATGCGCAGACAACAATTTTACATTAACAGTGACTGCGTGGTAAAGCAGCAGACAAATAAATTAATATGGGGATTCACGTCTACAAACCAGCAGACGAAACGGTTAAAAAAGACTCCTTCGAGTAGGCCATTACAATAGCAAACACAATAGTTTCTAGGACATACGGGTTCTTAGAGAAAGCCAGACGGAGTGCTAGACAAGCTTTTTACTTTATAAAATATAACTGAATAAAAGCATTAAAAATCTTCAAAATGGCAGTGTATAATATACACTTTAATGTACCGATATGTGAACAAATATTATTCAGAATTTGATATTTAAGGGTTTAAACAGCCAATTTAAAATTGTGGCCGCAACTCAGTACATAACTCGAATCAAAGATTCGACTAAAAATAACTTCCATGTGATTGTAAGATGTGTTAGTAGAATAACATGTGTACCTTGTCTTTAGTCATTTACACAGAAGATATGACTTGTTACACCTGAATTTATAACACAACTTATCTGAAGGTAAGTAATATCGGATATTAGCAGTATTCATTTTAGGAAAGCCAAAAGATTTCCTATAGGTTGGTTTCACACCCAAAACCTCTACAACCAATAATAAGCGAGTTATAAGCACTTTTAAGTTTGGCTATCACCATTTGACCTTGAAGGAGGAGCCAAAGGTCAAATACGACTACACCAAAAGATTCCCAGCAGCCACATGATTTCCTACATGCTGGCTTACAATCCCAAACCTCTAGGACCAATAATAAGTCAGTTATAAGCATTTTACATTTGGCTATGCTCGTTTGACCTTGAAGAGGGGGCCCAAGTTAAAATCCGACCACGCCAAAAGATTCCCAGCCCATGATTCCCTATAGGTTGGTTTACCATCCCAAACCTCTAGGACTCGTTTGACCTTGAAGGGGGGGCCCCAAGGTGAAATCTGACCACACCATAAGATTACTTGGCCATTATTTCCTATACATTGGTGTACCATCAAAAATGTCTGGGACTGATAATAAGTGACTTATAAGCACTTTTAAGTTTGGCTATCCTCATTTGACCTTGAAGAAGAGGCCCAAGGTCAAATCCGACCACACTATAAGATTCCCAGCCCATGATTTCCTGCATGTTGGTTTACCATCCAAACCTCTTGGACCTATAATAAGCGAGTTATAAGCACTTCTAAGTTTGGCTATGCTCGTTTGACCTTGAAGGAGAGGCCCAAGGTCAAATCCGACCACACTAGAAGATTCCCAGCCCATGATTTCCTACATGTTGGTTTACCATCCCAAACCTCCAGGACCAATAATAAATGAGTTATAAGCACTTCTAAGTTTGGCTATGCTCGTTTGACCTTGAAGGAGAGGCCCAAGGTTAAATCCGACCACACCAGAAGATTCCCAGTCCATGATTTCCTACAGGTTGGTTTACCATCCCAAACCTCTAGGACCAATAATAAGCGAGTTATAAGCACTTCTAAGTTTGGCTATCCTCGTTTGACCTTGAAGAATAGTCCCAAGGTCAAATCCGACCACACCAAAGATTCCCAGCCTATGATTTCCTATATGTTGGTATACCATCGCAAAACTCTAGGACCAATAATAAGCTAGAAATTAAAACAGATTGTGTTCATAGTAACAGAAATGTTCACTAATAGCTGTTCGTGTGAATTTGCCTTATACTGTTCAGATTTTGTAGATCCAACTGTATTTCAAAATCAAACATGTGATTTCTCATCAGAGGCTAGAGACATGGGGGCAACCTATTCCCTGAAGTACTTTTTCAGAGGTGCAATTGCACCTGTAATTTGCACCGGTGCATTGCACCTTTTTTGCACTTTTTGGTAAAGTGTGCAAAAAAGTTATTGTTTGTAAGTATTTTTCATTATTTATCGATTTCTGGTCAATAAATTGGGGAAAATTTCCTATATGTGATTCATATAACATTCAGACCCTGGATAATTGCCTCCTAATGACTTAGGACGGTTAGGTATCATAGGAAATTATATTCACTTCGAGTTGCTTAAGGGATGTGTCAACTGTGCTTGTGTCCCAAATTTGGAAGTGTGTGACCATAGTGTTACTTACACTCTTAACTGGTCTAAAGTTGGGTGTTGACTATTGATAGTATAACTTGATAATTGCCAGTATATATTTTGAATACTATTTAATTTTATACTATACCAAGTGCCCAAATTGTGTTGGGGATTTGGTCAATTATCAGGTGTCTATTTAGAGATTTATTTATACGGATAGTCAAATCTCATGAAATATAAACTAATTATTTATTGTTTATGTTGAACATAATTTCATGACTATTTGACACTTTTTGGGATAAAGTTTTGTTATAGGATAAAGCACTATAAAATATATTTGTTGCTTTATAACTCATTAAAACACACATATGATTTTTGTATTGGTTTTAATGACTATTGTCATAGAGTTTTATTTGATTAATTTATCATACTCATATGATTACCGAATATTTATATACATGGATATATATTTATTTTTACAAATATTAGAAGTAGGCTATATTTTGTTTTATGTGTCAAAATACATAGTCCATTTAATTAGGTTTATTTGTATTTTATACAAATAAATGTTTTTCATATGTATAAATATATAATAGCTAATAAACATATCAAATGAAAATAAACTGATTTATTATTTTTATCGAGAAATTGACTTTTATAGTGTCTTTTTCACTGTTTGGATGTGCTTGGTATCCCTGGGAGTCTAAGTTTGGCTTTCCTCCACTCAGGCACAACTAAACTGGGTCTAGTTGGTATCCTCTGGCACATTGGGAACTCATCCTGGCTCTGATTATCAGTGGGCTTAGTCTGCACACTTCTGCTGGCGCTTGGCTGTATCTTTAATAGGCCAACTTGAGTTGATGGCTCTGGTGGCGTCGATAGGTTAGGTCTGGACATTAGTATTTGTGAGTTCAGAGTGTCTACAAACACTTGAATGTTATTGGTGAATGTAGCTATAGTGAGGCCATCTCTAAATTGTGTGATCTCATCAGGGGTAAGTATGATAAGTGGCTCTGTCTGGGTGCTCTTATCTTTACTTTGAACTCTACTTTGTTCAGTATTAACTTCAATGCTTCTTGTTTGTTTGCAAAATAGCTGTTTTTCTATGTGATTAGCCATGATTGATTCTGAAATACTAGTTTCAGAATCGCTGCTCAAAGCTAAATCTCCTGTCAAGTCAATGGTCCCATTATCTTTAGAAGTGCTGGGTTTCTGAATCCTGTCCATGGACTTTTTATCTGAATTATTCAGAGCTTTGGTCAGGCATTCTCTCCCATGTTTTAATAGGTCCTCATGCCTTCTGTAAGTTTTAGGGCATGTCAGGCACTTAAAGCTGGGTTTAAAATGCACATTCTGTTTGTGTCTTTTGAGTGAGCCATTTCTAGTAAATGCTTTATTACAAAAGGCACAGATATAATTAGCTTTTTCCATGTTGTTGTAATATTAAATTACTATATTCCAAATGTAAGATAAATATTCCAAAGTGTTATAAATCAATGTCTGTAACCAGCCTCTTTGAAATGGCTAATAGTGAACTTTGGAAACTCAGTTTGTGACGTAATTATCATAGTTACGAATGGTGTCGTAACATTGGATAGTGCGTCATACTGTCTATTGTTCATATAAAACGGGAATTCCTCAACATTTAAGGAATTCCCATTTTATAAGGAAAATAGTGGTATCAGGGGTTGTGCTCATAGATACCTCAATATTCACCTTGGTTATTTAATATTGGCACATATTAGAATATATAAGATACGAAGCATGTCCTGAGTGTGAGGGACACGGAAATGTACCAATAATTAAATAAATTGGTTAATGCCAATAGGGTGGATTGCCCCAATATTCCACATCCACCATTTCTCTCTCATCTTTCTGTGATTGGAATCTGGTTTGTGGTATTTAAGGGAACACCACCCAAGCACTGAGAATTGCATGTCTTTTACTGAATGTCCCTTCTCTTGTGAATGTTTAGAGACAGGGGTGATTCTGTTCTCCCTGGGTTGGCTCACTGAAAGTCTATGTTCATACATTCGTTTCCTAATAGGTGCCTCCTTCGAAAGCTTGCTGCTGGCTGCTATGAGGAGGTTAATAGTTTCATCTGAGATGTTATCCTAAGGGAGTGGAGTGTCTGATCTAGTGCTCTCCTCATGGTTGTGATCAATACCAAGTCTGGAGACTGCACTTACCAAGGTGCTGTTACTAACAGTATAAGGCAAATTCACACTAACAGCTATTAGTGAACATTTCTGTTACTATGAACACAATCTGTTTTAATTTCTGTTTTTCACAATGAGTGCTGCCTCAGAAAGTGTTAGTAACAGCACCTTGGTAAGTGCAGTCTCCAGACTTGGTATTGATCACAACCATGAGGAGAGCACTAGATCAGACACTCCACTCCCTTAGGATAACATCTCAGATGAAACTATTAACCTCCTCATAGCAGCCAGCAGCAAGCTTTCGAAGGAGGCACCTATTAGGAAACGAATGTATGAACATAGACTTTCAGTGAGCCAACCCAGGGAGAACAGAATCACCCCTGTCTCTAAACATTCACAAGAGAAGGGACATTCAGTAAAAGACATGCAATTCTCAGTGCTTGGGTGGTGTTCCCTTAAATACCATAAACCAGATTCCAATCACAGAAAGACCAATAATAAGCTAGTTATAAGCACTTTTAAGTTTGGCTATCCTCGTTTGACCTTGAACGAGGGGCCCAAGGTCAAATCCGACCACACCAGAAGATTCCCAGCACATGATTTCCTATATGTTGGTTTACCATTCCAAACCTCTAAGACCAATAATAAGCGAGTTATAAGCACTTTTATGTTTGGCTATGTTCGTTTGACCTTGAAGAAGAGGCCCAAGGTCAAATCTCACAACACCAAAAGATTCCCAGCCCATGATTTCCTATATGTTGGTTTACCATTCCAAACCTCTAGGACCAATAATAAGTGAGTTATAAGCACTTCTAAGTTTGGCTCTGCTCGTTTGACCTTGAAGGAGAGGCCCAAGGTCAAATTCCACCACACCAGAAGATTCCCAGCTCGTGATTTCCTACAGGTTGGTTTACCATCCCAAACCTCTAGGACCAATAATAAGCGAGTTATAAGCACTTCTAAGTTTGGCTATCCTCGTTTGACCTTGAAGGAGAGGCCCAAGGTCAAATCCGACCACACCAAAAGATTCCCAGCCCATGATTTCCTATATGTTGGTATACCATTCCAAAACTCTAGGACCAATAATAAGTAAGTTATAAGCACTTTTAAGTTTGGCTATCCTCGTTTGACCTTGAACGAGAGGCCCAAGGTCAAATCCGACCACACCAAAAGATTCCCAGCCCATGATTTCCTATATGTTGGTATACCATCCCAAGGCTTAATCTTAGCAAATTTTTTATGAACCAATAATCAATCAATTTCAAGGACATGCCATTAAAGTGACCACTGTTCAGGAAGCTAAGGCAGCATACTTAGCTCTTCTTCAAAATTTTTTATGAACCAATAATCAATCAATTTCAAGGACATGCCATTAAAGTGACCACTGTTCAGGAAGCTAAGGCAGCATACTTAGCTCTTCTTCAAAATAATGAAGTAGCTACAGCCCATCATATAAGTTATGCATACACAGTTCCTGAAAAATCAAAAGATGCAACAGCTATAACATTAACAGGCCATGATGATGATGGAGAGTTTGGTGCAAGTAAGATATTATTGGATATTCTGACAAAAACTGAAAATACTTTTATTGCAGTCTCCAGACTTCATAAAGGTCCAAACATTGGCAAAAAAAGGTTCCAATTAGTGGAAACCTGTGCAAATAAAGCCCTCACAATGGTATCAGAATAAAGTAACAATCTTTCATAACAATCAGATCTATACAAATTGTGTGACTAAATCCTCTAAAAACTCAAAATATAATTTTCTATCTACCTAGTACTGATTAGTTGAGTATACTGTTGTATCTTTTTACCTAGGATCTGTGTCAATCATCTACAATTTTACCAGTAAACCTGTGTTATAACCTTCTTCTATATTGTAATAGGCAATATCTGTGCTCTTAATTTAAATTGCATACTGATTATTTGAACATACTGTTGCAATTTTATATTTCCTAAATCTGTGTCAATTATCTACACCTACCAGTAAACTTGCACTGCAAATCTGCTTCTATATTGTAATTATCGTAATGAGTTTATGTAGCAATACTTGTGCTTTCAATTAAAATCAGACTCTGATAAATTTCACACACTGTTGTAATCTGTGTTACATAAATCTGTGTCAATTATCTATTTTACTTTTTACTAGTAAGATTGTGCTGCAATATGCGTTTATATTGTAATGAGTTATGTATATTGTATTTATGTCATCTAAATCTGTGTTAATTACCTGCACCTCTTACCGGTAAACTTGTGCTGCAATCTGCTTCTATATTGAAATAAGTTGTGTAACAGCACTTGTGCTTTCAATAAAAATCAGATATTTTCAGATTAGTTACCTAAAGTAGAACTTGGTATTTGTATATATTGGACCACAGGTTACTACAGACTAATAAGTAATTAAGTTTTGTTTTTTGGAGTTGTATCATATAGGGTATATACTGTGTCAATTATCCACACCGTTTACCAGCAAACTTGTGCTGCAATCTACTTCAATTTTGTAATGAGTTACGTAGCAGCATTTGTGATTTCAGTTATAAACACCTAAATAGTTATATATTATATATATATTGTTATTTTCTTTTTTCTATGTCGTCTAAATCAGTGTCACTTATCTACACCTTTTACCAGTAAACTTGTGCTGCAATCTGCTTCTATATTGTAATGATTTATGTAGCAGTACTTTCAATTAAAAATCAGATATTTTCAGATTAGTTACCTAAAGTAGAACTTGGTATTTGTATATATTGGACCACAGGTTACTACAGACTAATAAGTAATTAAGTTTTGTTTTTTGGAGTTGTATCATATAGGGTATATACTGTGTCAATTATCCACACCGTTTACCAGCAAACTTGTGCTGCAATCTACTTCAATTTTGTAATGAGTTATGTAGCAGCATTTGTGATTTCAGTTATAAACACCTAAATAGTTATATATTATATATATATTGTTATTTTCTTTTTTCTATGTCGTCTAAATCAGTGTCACTTATCTACACCTTTTACCAGTAAACTTGTGCTGCAATCTGCTTCTATATTGTAATGATTTATGTAGCAGTACTTTCAATTAAAAATCAGATATTTTCAGATTAGTTATCCAAAGTATGCCTTGGCACCTGTATGCATTAGCTCACAGGTTATTATATACTAATAAGTATGAAATTTGCTTTTGGTGTTGCACCATACAAGGCCTATACCGACAAAGCTGGGTGCTATAAAAGTTAGAGAATTGAATACTTCTGCACTTGATTTATTTTTGCCTTTAATTTTAAAGTGGCATTCTCAAACTTATTATTGTAATACAATTTGGTGGTGTTGTGTTTCACATTACCTATTCATCTCTACATTTGCACCAAAGATTTATGATGTGCTTTTGTTCAATACTGCACAGATTTGAAAAAATACTTTTGTTTCAGATGACTTATTCATCTAAATAATATGACTAAAGTTCAAGATGTGTTTTCTTTTTAATTTGCACTGATTTAAAGATATATAACTTTGCTTTAGTTAAAACTGATACACTCAGATTTGATATTCATAACAGTATTTGATCATGCTTTTGTTTCAAATTTTTCTTGCATAATTAGTGATAAAAAACAAAATTGTGTCTTGCCTCACTTGCAGAGAACTATAAGTTACAGAGTGTTTATTCTACAATTTTTTTTTTCATGGCAACTACCCCAATGTAAAATTTACTTAAATATTTTTGTCTATATGGCAGGTTTAAATAATAATAAAGTTCCATTAGAGCTGGAGACACCTCCTTTTAATTGTGCCAAGGAAAACCCTTTTGTTTTAAAATACATAAAAACAGACTTCATAGTTTCTAGCTAGTGTTTTTTTTCTCAACTGACCTTTTAAATGTTTGTATATATTTTGTTGTTTTGTTTCTTCAACCTTAAAACCACTTACATTGTATTTCAAGAATTGCTGTCCTGTTCATTATGTACTGATCAACCTAGAGGTATTCTGAAGTATGTTGTTTTAATACGGAACACTTCTGAAAAAATTCAGTGTGGCTGTCTTTGGGAACTCAAACCAAAATATAATGTCCAATTTAGTGTCTAGCATTAAAGTGTTGTCTGCGAACTGTCAAGGTTTACGTAATCAAGAAAAAAGAACTGATGTTCTTTCATATTTCAAAGAATCTGGTGCTTCAATAGTCTGCCTTCAAGACACTCACTTGACTCAAAATGACACTGCTTCTGTACGACAGATTTGGCCTGATTGTTATGTACATGGTACCACTTCTAATTCACGTGGTGTAGCCATTCTCCTAAATGATAATTTTGAATACAAAGTACTTTGCTGCAAATTTGATAACATTGGAAACTACCTCCAACTAATTATTATGGTTAACTCATTAAAGATAAATCTTATTACTCTATATGCACCTAATCAAGATGATCCAAACTTTTTTAATGAAATTGATAAATTAGTAAATGAAGAGGAATCAGACTATGTAATTTTGTGTGGAGACTTTAATTTGGTTTTAGACTCTGGAAAGGATTGTCGCAACTATGTAAATATAAACAATCCCAAAGCCAGAGACAGGGTATCTCAACTAATTAGCGATCTAGAACTCGCTGATATATTTCGTGTAACTTTTCCTAATTCTAGACGCTATACCTGGAGACGAAAAAACCCGTTGAAACAGGCAAGATTAGACTATTTTTTAATTTCAAATTCAATGAGAGATATTATAACGAAATGTTCAATTAATCCTAGCTATAGATCTGACCACTCGATTATAGAAATCCAATTTGCATTTCACAATTTCCAGAAGGGACGAGGCATTTGGAAATTTAACAATAGTCTTTTAAAACAAAATGATTATCTAAAATTGATAAATAGAATTATTAATGAAGAAAAAGTTAAATATAGCATTCCTGTCTATGACATGAAATATTTAGAGAGTAATGATGAAGATATACAATTTGTGATCAGCCCAGATTTATTTTTTGAAACCTTATTAATGAGAATAAGAGGAGAAACAATTAAATATGCATCTGTTTTGAAAAAGTCAAATAACAGAAAAGAAATTTCTTTGATAAAAGATATTGAGAATTTGGAATCAATGGAAGAAAGTGGTTGGAACAATACAAATCTGCTAGAGTCAAAGAAACAAGAGCTTCAAGATCTGCGCAAAAATAAAATAAGTGGACAAGCCCTTTAGGGCAAAGGCACAATGGTTAAACAATGGCGAAAAACCATCTAAATTCTTTTGCATGTTAGAAAATAAAAACTTTGTAGATAAAACAATAAGAAAATTAAAATTGGATGATGGCTCTGAAATAACAGAACAAAGTAAAATTTTGACTGCGGTAAAAGATTTTTATCACAATTTATTTGAGAATAAGGATCAAAATTTTGAAGCGCAAAAATTTGAAAAATTACTGAACCTAGAGAATATTAGAAAGATTTCAGTATCAGACTTAGGTAAGAAAATTACAGCTACTGAATTAGGAAATAGCTTAAATAAAATGAAAAATGACAAATCACCAGGGATAGATGGTTTTACAGCAGAATTTTTCAAAGTCTTTTGGAAAAAATTAAAGTTTTTTGTAATGAACGCTATTAACTTTTGTTATGCAAAAGGTCAAATGCCCCTCTCCTGGCGACAAAGTATCATAACTTGTTTACCAAAAGGGACAAAAGATAGGACTTTTTTGAAAAACTGGAGGCCTATTTCGCTTCTTTGTGTTCCATATAAAATTATTTCTGGTGTTATAGCAGAAAGAATTAAAACCCTATCTTGACCAAATTATTTCACAGAGTCAAAGTGGATATATAAAAGGTCGAAATATGGCAGAAAATACTCGTTTGATTTATGACTTGATGCATTATACAGAAAAATCAAAAATTCCAGGCCTTATAATGCTCATCGATTTTGAGAAAGCCTTTGATTCAGTTTCATGGAAATTTCTATATTTTTGCTTAGAATCATTTGGCTTTGATCAAAATTTTATTAACTGGATTAAACTATTCAACAGTGATATAAATTCTTACATTCTGCAGTGTGGTGTCCTTTCAAGTCAGATAAATATAAAAAGAGGATGCAGGCAAGGCGATCCATTATCACCATACCTGTTCTTATTGGTTGTAGAAATTCTTAGCTTGATTATTGAAAACGATACTAGCATTAAAGGAATTACTATTGGATCTCAGACTTATAAACTAACACAGTTCGCAGATGACACTACAATTTTGCTTGATGGAAATACCAGTTCCCTAGGGGGCAGCTCTGAATATTTTAGAAGTATTTGGTTCGTTATCAGGATTGATAGTGAATGCAGAAAAAACAAAAATGGTTTGGATTGGGAGTAAAAGATTCAGTAAAGATCAACTTAATGTTCCAGCTAAACTAAAATGGGGTAATTCAAACTTTACCTTACTTGGCATTGAATTTTCTACAAATATGCAAGACATCCCAAATATAAATTACAGTAAAGCAATGACTAGTGCAAATCAAGTTTTAAGTTCTTGGAAATACAGAAGTTTAACTCCTTTTGGCAAAATAACCATTCTCAAAACACTTGTATTATCAAAATTTAATCACCTTTTTGCCTCCATAATAAGTCCTCAAAATTTTTTGAATGAACTAAATAAAATGGTTTTCAGATACTTGTGGGATGGAAAGCCTGAAAAAATTAATCGGAAAAGGGTCTGTCAAGACTACCTACATGGTGGTATGAGAATGGTTGATATATTTAATTTTGAGAAATCATTGAAACTAAGCTGGCTTAAGCAATTAAATATTGATAACAAAAAACCTTGGCTTCTGCTCCTTCAAGAATCAATACACTCATTTCAAAAATTATATACTTTGGGGCCAGAATGGAGTTTAAATTTCATTCCGAATTTAAATCCTTTCTGGCAAACAATATTCAAATACTGGGTGGAATTTTGCAGAAACAATCATGCATACTCATTTGAAGATATTCTTCAGAGTAGCATTTGGTATAATAAAGAGATGGCAACAGAAAACCTATTTTATCCAACTTGGTATAAAAGAGGAATCCATATTGTAGGTGATTTGGTAGATGAAAACTACAAAATTTTAAGCTTTGAAAATTTAAAAGTTAAATACAATCTGAATGCAAATATTCTGAATTATTATACTATCAGGAGGTTACTGACAAAATTTATACCTAAGGCAAACCAATCTGTATATTCAACAGTAAGAAGGCCCCACATACCCTTTCACATAAGTCCTTTGATTAATGCTGAAAGAGGCAACAAAGTTTTCTACAATATCTTGACAAGCCCTAGTCTTGACCAAATGAAGGACAAACCTGAAGTCAAATGGTCTTTAGTTTTCAAATATAAATTGAGTGAGAACATTTGGAGAAACATATATAAATCCTGTTTTAAAGCAATTAGTGATAACTTTTTTATATGGTTCCAATATCGAACCATTTACAGAATTCTTGGAACAAATGGCTATTTAAAAAACTAAATATAAAAAAATCATCTCTTTGTGGGATATGTACCGAGGAAACTGAAACTATTATCCATTTGTTTGTAACTTGTGGACAAGTTGATGAGCTATGGCAAAATATAATCATATGGATTGAGCAAAAGCTGAAGCTAAAAGTGAAGCTTGATGACGAATCAAAAATTCTGGGGTATTATGTAAAAGATCAGTTTTGGTGGCCAATGAACTTGATATTAATTGTTACAAAAGAATATATTTTTCGATGTTCAAAAAATAATCAAAAGCTTAACATATACTATCTTCAAACCAGAATAAAAGAAATATTCCTGGAACAGCAAAATCTATTTAGAGTGAGATCTTCTGAAAATGTTTTCCGTAAAAGATGGTGTGGATGGGAACAGCTATTTTATGAAATATAATGAACCTGTAAAACTGTAATGTGAAACTTATTTACTCTGAACTGTAGTTTCATTTTCTTTGTTTATCTCTTCATGTATATATGTTATCAAAAAATGCAAGACATTAAAAGTATTGTTATTTTTCTCTCCTGTATACTACCTTTGTTTTTTGTGTTTGTATATTGTGCAAATTAATGTAAGTGGAAAAATAAAAAAAAAAAAAAAATAAAATAAAAAATCAATCGCCTGTCAATCGGTCAATTATGGCTCGATTGATCCCAATATCGACTGGCGCCTAGATTCTTCTGTCAGGAATGTGCATACCAAATTTGGTTGGCCCACACCCGGTACTTTCTGAGGAAATCTAGTGAAAAGGAAGCAAATTTTTTTTTTAACTTTTGATAATGTGACCTTGATAAAGGAACCTAGCTATGATGGTGATCTATCTCCCTGTCAAGTTTGAATTTGATTGGACAAACCGTTTTCAAGTTAGAGTCCAGACACGAAAATGTGGACAGACGGATGGATGGACAGACAAACAAACAAACGAGCACTCAGACCGCGGCTTAGTGGTAACTTCGAAATCTTGCTGCAATCTACTAATAACTTGCTGCATTACAAGATTCCAAAATTTACTATATTACGGCTGATCTAAAAGTAGGTGAATAATATATTTCAACAAAATTCTCTAAATGCAATAGTTTTAAAGTTACAATCGATTTACTCGGCAGTAAGAACCTTAAAGTTGCTATTACTCAGCTATGGAATGTGCTACAGGTCTGAAATTTTAGTATGTTACACCTGACCTAAAAGAAGGTGAATAACATATTTCAACAAAATACTCTAAATGCAATAGTTTTAAAGTTACAAGCAATTTACTCAATAGTGAGAACCTCGAAGTAGCTATTTCTCAGCTCTGGAATGTGCTACAGGTCTGAAATTTTAGTATGGTACACCTGATCTAAAAGTAGGTGAATAACATATTTCAACAAAATACTCTAAATGCAATAGTTTTAAAGTTACAAGCGATTTACTCAATAGTGAGAACCTCAAAGTGGCAATTTCTCAGCTTTGGAATGAGCTACAGTGCTGCAATTTTACTATGTTACAGCTGATCAAAAAGTAGGTGAATAACATATTTCAACAAAATACTCTAAATGCAATGGTTTTAAAGTTATAAGCGATTTAATCAACAGTGATAATCTCAAAGTAGCTATTTCTCAGATATAGAATGAGCTACAGGTCTGCAACTTGATTAAGCCATAACTTATCCTAACATAGGTAATATTGTTTTCAAAGAAAGTCACTTTGTGCAATACTTTCAGAGAAATTTCAGACATTCTCATTTAAAAACTTTTGCTACAAATCGGAAAGTAGCTATTACTTGCTTAGCTAATGCAGCAGAGCTCCAAACTATGTACCATCTTATAGCTAAAGGTAAAGTACCTGAACAACATATTTAACAGAAATGCTCTTAATGGAATAGTTTCAGAGTTATAAGTCATTTACTCAAAGTAGCTAAAATGGTCATAGCTATGTGAAAATGCTACTGATTTTGTCGAAATTCGTTCTGTCTCTATTCTGGCACCCAACAATATTACAGCGAAAAAATGAGAAACCTAGCTTCAAAATTGTAGCCTAGAACGTGCTAACAAACATACAAACAAACAAACAAGCATACAAACCGACTGACCAACATACTTCGAAATCAAAAGATTTCGAAGTAAAAATGGACAAACGAACGGACGGAATTGCACCAATTTCGAAAGGAACCTAGCTATGATGTTGATCTATGTCCCTGTCAAGTTTGATATTTGATTGGACAAACTGTTTTAGAGTTAGAGTCCGAGAAACGAAAATGTGGATGGACAAACGGATGGACAGACAAACGGACAAACGAGCTGACAGAATTACACCAATTTCAAAAGGAACCTAGCTATGATGGTGATCTATGTCCCTATCAAGTTTGAATTTGATTGGACAAAACCGTTTTCGAGTTAGAGTCCGGAAATGTAAATGTGGACAAACGGATGGACAGACAAACGGACAAAAATCGGACAAACGAACACACGGAATTTCACCAATTTCAAAAGGAACCTAGCTATGATGGTGATCTATGTCCCTGTCAAGTATGAATTCGATTGGATAAACATTTTTGAGTTAGAGTCCGGAAACGAAAATGTGGCCAGATGGATGGACAGACAAAGGGACAAACAAGAGGAGAGTGCCTGTGAACGGGCACTGTGTCAGCTGACTGAATGTTTTTGATTTGTGATGGTGATAATGAGAGGAAAGCATAATTATCAGGGAAAGGGCTGTACAGAAATACAGTAAATGGTAACTGAACAGCATGTTCGAAAGATATTCCGAAGCTGACAGAAGAAAAGGACAAAAAAGTTGTGCCCTGCAAATGGTATTATGAAATAAAATAACAAGGTAATTGTTTAAGTGTAAAAAGTAGGTTAAAAATATTTAAAGAAATACTATAAATGCAATATCCTCGTTCGACCATGAAGAAGGGGTCCAAAGGTCAAATCTGACCATACCAAAAGATTCCCAGCCAAAGAATTTAGGATGGTTTACCATCCCAAACCTCTCGGACCAATAATAAGTGAGTCATAGGCACTTTTTAAGTTTGGCTATCCTTGTTTGACCTTGACGGAGGGGTCCAAGGTCAAATCCGACCACACAAAAAAATTCCCAGCCCATGATTTCCTGTAGCTTGTTTACCATCCCAAACCTGTAGGACCAATAATAAGCGAGTTCTAAGCAATTGTAAGTTTGGCTATCTTCGTTTGACCTGGAAGGAGGGGTCTAAGGTGAAATCCGACCACACCAAAAGATTCCCAGCCCATGATTTTCTATAGGTTGGTTTTCCATTCCAAACCTCTAGGACCAATAATAAGCGAGTTATAAGCACTTTTAAGTTTGGCTATCCTCATTTGACCTTGAAGGAGGGGTCCAAGGTGAAATCCGACCACACCAAAAAATTCCCAGCTCATGATTTTCTATAGGTTGGTTTTCATTCCAAACCTCTAGGACCAATAATAAGCGAGTTATAAGCACTTTTATGTTTGGCTATCCTCATTTGACCTTGAAGGAGGGTTCCAAGGTCAAATCGGACCATATTAACAGATTCCCAGCCCATGATTTCCTACAGGTTGGATACAATGATTTACTCAACAGTGAGAACCTGAAAGAAGCTATTGCTCAGCTATGCCATGACATAGAGGTCTGCAATTTCACTATGTTATAGCTGACCAAAACGTCTGTGAATAACATATTTAATAAAATACTCTAAATGTAATAGTTTTCAAGTTACAACTGATTTACTCAAGAGTGAGAACCTCAAAGTAACTATTACTCAGCTATGCAATGAGCTACATGTCTGAATTTTTGCTCTGTTATAGCTGACCTAAAAGTAGGTGAACAACATATTTAAGCAAAATACTGTAAATGCAATAGTTTTCAAGTTACAACTGATTTACTCAATAGTGAGAACCTGAAAATAGCTATTGCTCCACTATGCCATGAGCTATAGGTCTGTAATTTCACTATGTTATAGCTAACCCAAAAGTAGGTGAACAATATATTTTAACAAAATACTCCAAATGCAATATTTTTCAAGTTATAGCCGATTTACTCAACAGTCAGTGCCTAAGAATAGCTATTGCTCAGTTGTGCCATGAGCTACAGGTCTGTAATTTCACTATGTTATAGCTAACCCAAAAGTAGCTGAATAACATATTTGCACAAATTTCTGTAAAGGCAATAGTTTTCCAATTACAACTGATTTACTCAACAGTGAGAACTTCAAAGTAGCTATTACTCAGCTATGCAATGAGCCACAGGTCTGGAATTTCACTATGTTATAGCTGACCCCAAAATAGGTGAATAACATATTGAAACAAAATACTCTAAATGCAATAGTTTCCAAGTTATAAGTGATTTACTCAACAGTGATAACCTAAAAGTAGCTATTACTCAGCTATGCCATGAGCTACAGGTCTGAAATTTTACTATGTTATAGCTAACCCAAAAGTAGCTGAATAACATATTTATACTAAATTCTGTAAATGCAATAGTTTTCAAATTATAAGTGATTTACTCAACATTGAGAACTTCAAAGTAGCTATTACTCAGCTATGCAATGAGCCACAGGTCTGGAATTTCACTATGTTATAGCTGACCCCAAAATAGGTGAATAACATATTGAAACAAAATACTCTAAATGCAATAATTTCCAAGTTATAAGCGATTTACTCAACAGTGATAACCTCAAAGTAGCTATTACTCAGCTATGCCATGAGCTACAGGTCTGAAATTTTACTATGTTATAGCTGACCCAAAAGTAGCTGAATAACATATTTATACGAAATTCTGTAAATGCAATAGTTTTCCAATTACAACTGATTTACTCAATAGTGAGAACCTCAAAGTAGTTATTACTCAGCTATGCAATGAGCTACAGGTCTGAAATTTTACTATGTTATAGCTGACCCAAAAGTAGGTGAACAACATATTTAAGCAAAATACTGTAAATGCAATAGTTTTGAAGTTACAACTGATTTACTCAATTGTGATGACCTAAAAGTAGCTATTACTCAGCTATGCCATGAGCTACAGGTCTGAAATTTTACTATGTTATAGCTGACCCAAAAGTAGCTGAATAACATATTTATACGAAATTCTGTAAATGCAATAGTTTTCCAATTACAACTCATTTACTCAATAGTGAAAACTTCAAAGTAGCTATTACTCAGCTATGCCATGACCTACAGATCTGAAATTTCACTATGTTATAGCTGGCCCAAAAGTAGCTGAATAACATATTTATACGAAATTCTCTAAATGCAATAGTTTTGCAATTACAACTGATTTACTCAATAGTGAGAACCTCAAAGTAGTTATTACTCAGCTATGCAATGAGCTACAGGTCTGAAATTTTACTATGTTATAGCTGACCCAAAAGTAGGTGAACAACATATTTAAGCAAAATACTGTAAATGCAATAGTTTTGAAGTTACAACTGATTTACTCAATAGTGATGACCTAAAAGTAGCTATTACTCAGCTATGCCATGAGCTACAGGTCTGAAATTTTACTATGGTATAGCTGACCCAAAAGTAGCTGAATAACACATTTATACGAAATTATCTAAATGCAATAGTTTTCCAATTACAACTGATTTACTCAATAGTGAGAACTTTAAAGTAGCTATTACTCAGCTATGCCATGACCTACAGATCTGAAATTTCACTATGTTATAGCTGGCCCAAAAGTAGCTGAATAACATATTTATACGAAATTCTCTAAATGCAATAGGTTTTAAGTTACAAGTGATTTACTCAATAGAGAGAACTTCAAAGTAGCTATTACTCAGCTATGCAATGAGCCACAGATCTGAAACTTCACTATGTTATAGCTGATCCCAAAATAGGTGAATAACATATTGAAACAAAATACTGTAAATGCAATAGTTTCCAAGTTATAAGCGATTTACTCAACAGTGATAACCTAAAAGTAGCTATTACTCAGCTATGCCATGAGCTACAGGTCTGAAATTTTACTATGTTATAGCTGACCCAAAAGTAGCTGAATAACATATTTATACGAAATTCTCTAAATGCAATAGTTTTGAAGTTATAAGCGATTTACTCAACAGTGACAACCTAAAAGTAGCTATTACTCAGCTATGCCATGAGCTACAGGTCTAAATTTTTTTTTTTTTTTTTTATTTGTAATTTTTATTTACATTTAAACATATAAAAGACAAATATTACAGTAAACAATACGATAGCAATAACAAAAAAGACACGATACAACTTACATATACATGTATATATGTGTGCTATTTCTACAATATTTTTGATATCATATTTTAGTTATAATATAATTGTTATCTATTCATTTTTTTAACTTTGTTTTCAATTAGACTGGAGAAGTCACAGTTACATACAATGCACACAAACAAAATACAAAACACATTACAATGGTACAATTTCTTATCAATTGTTATTCAAACTGGATACCAGCTATTCCATTTAAACATACAATGAAATTCACATATTTGTGATAAGCACTGATTATGAGCACTATAAAATAATGAAGAAATTAGTTACATACCTACAAATATTTTACTAAGGCTCTGCCACTGTTTTAGGAAAACATCATGTTTTTGGTCCAGTCTGGCCACATATTCATGTTCTAGGTATATTTTCTTTAAATAATTGATAAAATTGTGCAAGAACAGTTGACTATTATGCTTTGAATTTTGAAATATGTAAGTTTTTGCTGCAAAATATATAGTATTAAGAGCAATGTTTGAACTATTTTCTATTGACCCAAAGATAATATCTTTTTCATTTACTCGAAAGTCAGCTTCAGCATTTACCTTAATAAAAGTTTGAATTTCCCCCAAAAAAGTTTTAACTTTTTCACAGTCAACAAACAAATGTTTAATTGTTTCAACATGGTTGCCACAAATACCACAAGTTCTGTCAGTAGTTATCTTGACAGTAGCCAGATAGTCTTTTGTTCCCAAGATTCTATATAAAATGCGATATTGAGTCCATACAAGGAAATTGTCTTTCACAGTTTTGAAGCATATGTTAAAGATTTTATGCCAGTCAGAGCTTGACATGGTTGTCCTAAAACATTCCTCCCAGAAGGAATAAATTGGCTTATTGTCTTGATTGTCAAAATTAGTAAGTACTTTATAAAAGTCCCTACTACACTTTTTAGACTTTTGGAGCAGTCTTATATTATTTGGATAAATTGGTTTCACACTGTGCATTTCAATCTTAGCTTTGCTAGTGTACCTTTGATACAGGTAATTACTCTATGGTATTCTAGGAAGTTTGTTTTAATGCCGAACATGCTTTGCAACAAATTCTGGGTCACAAAGACACCCTCATTGTTTATCATATCCCCAAGACATATTATTCCCTTTTTATACCAGTGTGGTAAGTAAAAATGGGCTTTCGATATTTCTGGATTATATTATATTTGAATCCTGCACTGTAATTTACCCCATGCATTCAAGACTTGTGACCAGAATTTGTTTGTGCATTTCCTTGCAACAGATTTGGCATATTCTGATCCCAACATGATCAGATTTGTAGGAGACTGAATGTATGGTTTTGCTGAATATACCCAATTTGCATCATGGTTTATGTACATTCTTCGAATCCATGTACATTTCAATGCGGCTATAAAATTATTGAGATCAATCATATTTAGGCCACCATTTAGATAGTTTTTTTTTAAAGTTGATCTTTTGATCTTGTCTGGTTTATTGTCCCAAATAAATTTGAAAAAGGCATTTTCTAAGGTTTTTACCACATCCACCTCTGGGGATGGGAGGCAGAGAAATAAGTGACTTAATTTTGATAAGGCTAGTGTTTTTATGACTGTTATCTTGCCAATTGGGGTCAAATGTCTTTGGGTCCAAGTACAGATCATTTTTTTAATGCTTGCAATTGCAGGCGTATAGTTTAGTTTTGTCATCTCCTCCAAGTTAACAGAAAAATTTATCCCTAAGAGATCAAAAGAAGTAGCTTCCCATTTCAGAGTCTGGTCTGTGTCTATTTTTTCGGAAGAATAGCTTTTCTTACCTATCCATATTATTTTGGTTTTATCAGCATTTATAGTTAGACCTGAAAAGGACCCAAACACTATGAGTGTGTTAAGTGCAGCATTTAGAGACTTTTTAGTGCCATTTAAAATTAGAGTTGTATCATCAGCAAATTGGGTAAGTTTGTACTCCCTCCCATCAATAAAAATTCCTTTGATATCCTTGTTGTTAACTATCATTAAGTATAATACCTGTGCGCAAAGTAGAAATAAGTAGGGCGACAATGGGTCTCCCTGCCTACATCCTCGTTCTATATCAAATAAACCAGATAGCACTCCACACTGCATTACACTTGCTTGAATATTGGTGTTCATAATTTTTATCCATCTTTGAAAACTATTTTTAAATCCAAAAAAATTCAATATTGAATCTAAAAATTTCCAAGAGACAGAATCAAAGGCCTTTTGGAAGTCAATGAGCATTAAAAGACCAGGTATATTTTCCTTTTTTGTGTAATGCATGATGTCATAAATTAACCTTATATTTTCACCAATAAAGCGGTTTGCAACAAACCCAGACTGTGTTGGGGAGATAATTTTTTCAAGTACAGATTTAAGCCTTGCAGACAATGCTGATGAAGCAATTTTGTAAATAACTGATAGAAGTGAAACTGGTCTCCAGTTTTTGAGTAAGTGTCTTGGCTTGTCTCCCTTTGGGAGGCAGGAGATAATACATTGCCTTAATGATATGGACAACTGTCCACTGATATAACTTTCATTTAATGCCCTCAGAACAAAATATTTCAATTTTCCCCAGAAGACTTTGAAAAATTCAGATGGAAAACCATCGATACCAGGACACTTGTTGTTTTTCATTTGTTTTAGAGAATTACTTATTTCATTAACAGTTAGTAAACCTTCAAGAGATTCTGCATCAGTTACTGATAGCTTATGTAAACTTGACAAAGATTCCAGATCCTTCAAATAGGATTCAGGTTCAGAACACTCTCTTCTTTTGAACAGGTTTTGGTAAAAAGTTTTTACTTCTTCAAGGATTTTAGTTTGATCATGTATAACCTTTCCATCATCAGTAACCAATTTCCTTATAGTTTTCTCCATATATAAATGTTTCTCTAAAGCACAGAAATATCTAGAAGGCTTCTCGCCTTCAGAAAGCCATTTTGCCCGGGACCGTATCATATTACCTTTTAGTTTTTCGGCGCGGATGCTTTCCAACTCTTTTTTTTTATCTTCAAGTTCTGATTGATTACCTATATTAACTGTGCTCTCCAAAAGCTCAATTTCTTTAACCAGTGTACTCTCTTTTTGACAAGATGTTTATTTAAGCATGGCAGAAAATTTTATTGTTTCACCTCTTATTTGAAGAAGTAAGACCTCAAGGAACTGACTGTCAGTGATAGTAAAATTAATGCATTCATCAGACAAACTACTGATGGAAATTGGGTTATACACTGGTACGGCATAGTTCATTTTTTCTTTGTCTATTATGTTATTGATATAAATTAAGTAATCTCTGTTTTTTAACAAAGAACAATTAAATTTCCATAAACCCCTACCTTTCACAAATTTACACATCAGTATGTCAAGCTGGATGATAGAATGATCTGATCGATATCCAGGTTTTATTGAGTAAGAGTTAATCCAATCTTTTAGATTGTCTGAAATTATAAAATAGTCAAGGTGGGCCTGTCTAAAGGGATTCTTTCGGCGCCATGTGTATCTTACTAAATCATTGTTTTCATATCAAAATGCATCAAAAAACCCAAGAGTATTCATTATTTCGAGGACAGTATTTCTTGCCCTGGGGTTATTAAGATGTCTATAATTACAGCTATCTTTTAAAGGGTCAAGTATCAAATTGAAATCACCACATATTATGCAATGGTCATGCTCAGACAATTCAATTTGTTGTTGGACAAATTCAAAAAAATCAGGAGAGTCTGAATTTGGTGCATAGATATTAATCAAACGAAACCTTAAATCATTGATTGTTAGGAGAACAGAAATGAAATTTCCATTATTATCTACTTTCATTGAATTGGCTTTGTATTCAAAATTCCTTTTCAACATTATGGCAACTCCTCTAGAATTGGATTTTTTTCCATTTAAGAAACACTCCCCTTGCCACAAATTTTTAATGAATTTTTTGTCCTCCGTCAACCAGTGGGTGTCCTGTAGACAGTATATTTCTGAGTCTAAGTCTTCAAGATATTTGAGAACATCAGCACGCTTTTTCAAGTCCCGTAGTCCTTGACAATTCATTGATGTTATTTGAATGTTTGATTCTGTCATAGTTTACAAAATGTAATAAATTTGTATCTAGAGATGAGCACAGTGCCAGACTGTAAATTAAACTCCAGATTAACAATTTTCAGTGGCTGATCCATAGTTCTAAACTTTTTGAATAAGTGTTTGCATACAAGCCAATCAAAATAGCTGTTGATGAGCAATTGAACATAAGAAAACATACACACAAGATTACAAAATTCACAATTAACATACAAGAAACACCTAACATACAAAACATATATTTTCAGACACTTAAGTTTAGCAAGAGGTTGCGTGTCTATCCAACAAAATAGAGAGACATAAATAAATGACATAATATTAAAGATTAGCTCTAAACTTTGACAGGTAAATAACAGCACTGGGAAAGTATAAAAAATTGATAATAAAATTTGATCTATTACTATCTGCAAGATTACATTCTACTTCTGTGTGTCAAAACAAGAGGAGAGTGCCCGTGAACGGGCACTGTGTCAGCTGACTGAATGTTTTTGATTTGTGATGGTGATAATGAGAGGAAAGCATAATTATCAGGGAAAGGGCTGTACAGAAATACAGTAAATGGTAACTGAACAGCATGTTCGAAAGATATTCCGAAGCTGACAGAAAAAAAGGACAAAAAAGTTGTGCCCTGCAAATGGTATTATGAAATAAAGTAACAACGTAATTGTTTAAGTGTAAAAAGTAGGTTAAAAATATTTAAAGAAATACTATAAATGCAATATCCTCGTTCAACCATGAGCTACAGGTCTGAAATTTTACTATGTTATAGCTGACCCAAAAGTAGCTGAATAACATATTTATACGAAATACTCTAAATGCAATAGTTTTCCAATTACAACTGATTTACTCAATAGTGAGAACTTTAAAGTAGCTATTACTCAGCTATGCCATGACCTACAGATCTGAAATTTCACTATGTTATAGCTGGCCCAAAAGTAGCTGAATAACATATTTATACGAAATTCTCTAAATGCAATAGGTTTTAAGTTACAAGTGATTTACTCAATAGTGAGAACTTCAAAGTAGCTATTACTCAGCTATGCAATGAGCCACAGATCTGAACCTTCACTATGTTATAGCTGATCCCCAAATAGGTGAATAACATATTGAAACAAAATACTGTAAATGCAATAGTTTCCAAGTTATAAGCGATTTACTCAACAGTGATAACCTAAAAGTAGCTATTACTCAGCTATGCCATGAACTACAGGTCTGAAATTTTACTATGTTATAGCTGACCCAAAAGTAGCTGAATAACATATGTATACGAAATTCTCTAAATCCAATAGTTTTGAAGTTATAAGCGATTTACTCAACAGTGATAACCTAAAAGTAGCTATTACTCAGCTATGCCATGAGCTACAGGTCTAAAATTTTACTATGTTATAGCTGACCCAAAAGTAGCTGAATAACATATTTATACGAAATTCTCTAAATGCAATAGTTTTTAAGTTACAAGTGATTTTACTCATGATGGAAGTTACTGAAAAGCCCAAAAGTAGCTATTACTCACTTAGCTATTGAGACAGGCACCCAACTTACTCACCATATTGTAGCTATGAAAAAAGTAGCTGAATAACATATTTTAACAAAATGCTCTAAATGCAACACTTTTCAAGTTATAAATGATTTAGTGCATGATTTCATGAATTTTAATGCATTAAAAATTATTAAAAAAATTTATTAAAAAAAAGTAAGACAGATCCAGGTCTCATACTCACACAAGAGAATCTACCTCTGGCCTAGTACATATATGCAAGATATGAGAGAAATCCCTGCAATAGTCACTGAGAAAATTGTGATTAAGTGTTGAAATTTTCACACTTTTGGTGGGGGTACCCCCCTTGTAATGTCTCTAGCAAACAGACGAACAGACAGATTTGCATGCCTTGAACAATTTTTCATCCTCGATAGATAAGGTATCTTTTAAAAAAAACAGCACGTCTCTAGGCCTTGTAGTTTTGGAGGAGAAGTTGTTCACGCGGACGCGGACGCGTACGCCCACGCCGCAGAGTGACGACATAAAAACTTGATTTAAGCCGATACTGCTGTTACGAAAAGGGCTAAAGTGGGCTAGTTTTAGATTATTATTTCTTTCATACTTAACACACTGGGGCATTACCCTTGCTTAAGGCTCAAATTTGTACCATGTTTTCATACCTGTACACAGATATTTGGTATTCGTGAAGTACACAGATATTTGGTATTCATAAAGCACTCATGCATGCTTTGAGATATAAACTGAGCAGACAACATGTTAATTGTACGAGTACATTATGCAAGATGACCATGTTTTCTGTATATTTTCTCTTAATTACTAGGGTACTTCAGCCTTAAGGGATATTGCAGATATTGCTCATTATAATTTCATATTGAGTTTCAGTTATCAATATAACAACTTGTATTGTACAAGGTAAGTCTATCCAAATTCTGTGGAATTATATAGCATTTCTAGCTTTAGATGAGACGTTATATTTGCTTTTAATCATATTTCCAAATTGTCCATCTATTTCACAATATTTCAGGTTGCAGTATTATAACTCGATGTATAGTGTGGCCGAGTTTAAAAAATTGTGTGAACAGAGCATTTTTATTAAAACCAGGTTATTTGTTTATGACAGAATTTCTTTGAGTACAAAAAAAAAAAATCCTCCCAAGTTTTCTTTACTATCTTTGACGTGAGTTTTTTGCCACATTTCTTGACTCTTGCTAGCTTTACATTTAGTATTAAAATTAAAGTGTTTTGCAACAACAACAACAACAAAAAAAAACACACATACAGGCCCTAATTTAGAAAACATAGCAACAGCGAAAAAAAACTGAATTCAGTATTTAACTAAACTTTTGACAGTAGGAACAAGTTTCAGGCGAATTTCTTGCCTAATTATAGTGTTTTACCACTTTTTTTAACTAAATGTAGAGTACAACTGTCATGTATGAGAACTTCATAATATTCCAGATTGCAGCATAATATTTTACTTTATTAATTCACTTAATGCTAAAAAAAAAAAAAAAAAAAAAAAAAAAAAAAAAAAAAAAAGCTCATACTGTAGTTACTAATTATGGGTTAAGTGTTTATCATAGAATTATCTTTAACTCTTTAACTGTGACAGTAGACACTCCATGTTTGCTGTGTTAGCTATTGATTTGGGTATGCAAATGCTCCAGCAAATTTTAGGCATTTTTATGCAATGATATTTTTACTTGTTTAGCTTTTAGTTAATGTCCAAATTGACACAAAAAAGTGATGTATACAGTTAAGCAAGAGAAATCAAATAATTTTGGATTATATGTTCATTCAGAATTCAGTTTATACAATTAAGCACCATATATATGAGCTTTGAACGCAATACAGTTTTATTTATACAAGTAAAAAATGCATTGTTGTTGAATTCCTTCTTGACTGCCAAAACAGATGCAGATATTTAAACATACCTGGTTTTAAAGCTAGATTAATATGACAATGTTATTAACTTTTAACAAGTTGAATTTTCTACGAAGCTTGAAATTTACCAAACAAACTACAATGAATTTGCTTATTATAAAACTCTAAAATGTATTTGATGTTTTGCCCAGTCTACTTATAACTTCTACATTATTCAACAGAACTTCAAGAAATTCAATATGTTTATGGAGTTCAAGTATCTAATGTTTGTCATTAAGCAAGTGATTGTCTAACCTGCATCAGGATTTGTCCCAGATGATTATCTCCTAGCCACTTTGTTTTATCCAATATATTAGGGTCTGATAGGGCTAGTCCACAAGAAAAGAAATTGTCATTGCGATTTGCCTCCACTAGAGCACCTCTGCTGTTTAGCAATTTTTTCTTCAGGTAAGGGTTTTGGTCAAACTTCAAGTGACATGTTTTCTCCATTGTTAGCTTAGCGTGAGGTTTCCATTTTGCTTCATCTAATCCTTTTATGCGGTTCGACAGGGACTAAAATTTTACTATGTTATAGCTGACCCAAAAGTAGCTGAATAACATATTTATACGAAATTCTCTAAATGCAATAGTTTTTAAGTTACAAGTGATTTTACTCATGATGGAAGTTACTGAAAAGCCCAAAAGTAGCTATTACTCACTTAGCTATTGAGACAGGCACCCAACTTACTCACCATATTGTAGCTATGAAAAAAGTAGCTGAATAACATATTTTAACAAAATGCTCTAAATGCAACACTTTTCAAGTTATAAATGATTTTGTGCACGATTTCATGAGTTTTAATGCATTAAAAATTATTTAAAAAATTTATTAAAAAAAAAGTAAGACAGATCCAGGGCTCATACTCACACAAGAGAATCTACCTGTGGCCTAGTACATATATGCAAGATATGAGAGAAATCCCTGCAATAGTCACTGAGAAAATTGTGATTAAGTGTTGAAATTTTCACACTTTTGGTGGGGGTACCCCCCTTGTAATGTCTCTAGCAAACAGACGAACAGACAGATTTGCATGCCTTGAACAATTTTTCATCCTCGATAGATAAGGTATCTTTTAAAAAAAACAGCACATCTCTAGGCCTTGTAGTTTTGGAGGAGAAGTTGTTCACGCGGACGCGTACGCCCACGCCACAGAGGGACGACATAAAAACAGACAAACAAACAGACGGAATTACACCAATTTCCAAAGGAACCTAGCTATGATGGTGATCTATGTCCCTGTCAAGTCTGAATTAGATTGGACAAACCGTTTTCGAGTTAGAGTCCGGAAATGAAATGTGGACAAACAGACAGATGGACAAATGGACAAAAACAGACAAACGAACAGACGGAATTAATTTTCATAAATTTCGAAAGGAACCTAGCTATGAACAACACTGAGACTTGGGAAAATCTTAGAAACATCAGTTGTAAAAAGTATACAGAATTTATGAAATGTTGTCAGATGCAAGGTTCACAGGCCATGATTTGTTACAAGTCGTTTTCATATTTTGAAACCAACACACCAGTTATAAAGGGGGGGGGGCATAATGCCCTTTTAGCTAGATGACCCCTAAAGCAGGAGTCAAAGGTCAAATTTGCCACTTTCAAAAAAATTGCAGGCCATGATTTCCAATAAGTTTTTTTCATTCCAAACCCCTAGAACTAAAGATAAGGGAGTTATTAGAGCTTTTAGAGATATTAGAGCTTACCCTCCCACTTGACATTAAAGAGGTGATATGGCGGTCATTTGTTTTCAAAACAAGGCCAAAATATCTCTGAGGCAAGCTTTCCTAGCCATTTACATTTTGTGCAAATCTGACATAGCTAGCTGCAAATATTATTTTAAATTTTGGAACATATCAATGATTTTCGAACAACCATGTTGTTTTCAAGACCTGTGAATTTTGAATTTATCTCTCTTGCTGTGGGATGTCTTTTAGTTGGAATGTCTTTGTGTAACCATTCGTAAATTCTACTGCACTACTCATGTCTCCGATGGATTTGCGCTCGCGCTAGGTGACCAAAACACCTTTTGGCCTTGTTCAATTAAGAAGTTTAAGTCCAAAAAGTATTTAAAGGTTGCCAGATACCCTCAAGAACCTAATCAGTTTTAGATCCTTTTGGTTAACATATCCTGAAAATTTGCTGAAAATCCATATGTTAGTTTAGGCTGTGGAACACCCACAAACTTTAAGAACCAAAAATCTTAAAAGTGTTGCCATGGCAACAGGTGTTGTCTGATCCCTCCAAACCTGGCCAGCCCTAGATCTGAAATGGGAAATCTGTGCATGGAACACCCACAATCTTTGTGCCTGCTTACACCGCGGCTGTCCAGATGGCGCAGGAGATGACTATAACCTCAGCCTTTATGGGCTTGGGTTAAAACTTCATCTTGTCAGACTTTTTTACACTGAAATGGCTTTTTGGGGGGACAGATGTACAAATAACTGGGTGCCCTAGGTAAGAACTAGAATTTAATACAATAACCTTCCCCAGACGAGTGAAATATAGAGAAAACAGTAGCAAACCTACACTGTGAAATCCCACCCTGGCTAAGTCTGAAACCCTTTGTGAGATCAGCCCCAGTATCAGTAGTAGAGTAAGAAATCTAAAATTCGCCACATATCTGAAATTCGCCACATGTGAAAATACTAATAAAATAAATGAATTGTGGTGAGATTTGTTGACTGTATAGTAAATTAAGGCTTTTTGAACTGAAAAATATCAATTTTTGGACAAAAACATCATTTTCTTCGTAAAATTAACTAAGGTTTTAGAGGTGGCGAATTTTAGATTCCTGGCGAATTTTAGATTTCTTACTCTAATATAGCACCAGACTTTAAGTAGTTTTAAAACCAAACATTATTTTTAATATTATTTATATCTTAAGTGTGAATGGATTTTAATGCAATACTATACAGCAAAAGCACTTTTCAAATATTTTTTCTAATAATGTATGATTAATAATGCTTAAAAATTTAAATATTACAAAAGATGAACACCAGTTGACACATGCTGCAATTTTGGTGAAAATTATTTCATGTGGTTGTTTTATTTTAAGAAGAAAAATGACATTAATTTTATACCATTTAAATCGTTTTTATAAAATATAAAGAGCAACAAGTAGTTCCAGTGCTATGTTGCTATTCTTCTGGTTGCAACTGTAATTATATAACAATTTGTCAGAGATTGTGATGTCTAGAGTTTATTTATTTATTTGTTTCTTTATTTGGGGTTTTATATCGCTTTCAACACTGTACAGTCATATCATGACGGGTGGTTTTGTGGGCAGAGGAAACCAATTTATACGGTTGGTCAAGGTTCTGTACTGCAACTGCCGACCATAGTAAGCAGCTACCAACTTTCCCACATGGTTTTGGGTTTGATCTGCCGACCTCAGAGGTGGCAGATGAGGTCTCGAGTTTAAGAGAAATTTTTAAGGTTGTATTTTTAAGTTATTTTTGATTACAAAAACAGCAGAAGTTATTTTTACCTTATGTTTTGGATATACAATGTAGTATGCAAGAACAGCCAATAATATTCCCCTTTTATGTCTTTTTCCTTCCAAAAACCTTATAGTGAGTCTGAACATGTAATGCACAATCTGAAAATTAATAAAAACAATATATAACTCTAAAGAAATATATATTATAATTTTTCATACTTAACTAATAGAAATTAGAAGCGAATGGTGAAATACTTATTTATAAAACACTTAAAAGTAGAAGATGCTGGTAATTCATACTGCATAAAGATAGAATTTTGCTGGTACAGTACTTAAATTACAATGGCAATTTAAGGGAAAGCAAAGCAATTATGACAAGTATTTTTGAAAATATATCTACATCTCATAAAATTTTGTCAAAATTCAAGGTTAAAACTGCATTGTCGACTTTGCATTTTATTGAATTGCGGACAAATTAAATATTTGATGTATGTAAGGCAGTGCATATTTCATGTAAGTTTTAACAACCTCATCAGAGTGGTAAGAAGACCAAGAGTTTTATCACTACTTCACATTTTTCATTTTTTTCTCTCTGGAATTCAACTGGAGTTCAATGTGTGGTCATAAAAGCGGGAATCAAAAGACATTTCTTCTGGTTGAAGTTGCAGCACTACAATAAACTTAGATTACTGTGGATTAGCAAACCACACTTAAGGTCAATGACATACTTGACTTTCATGTTAAATAAAGCAGCATCTCACTGCCACTGAAAAAATCATTGAATCCACACACACACACACACAAAATTTATAACATTTTTTATGGCCAATTGATGTCTCCTGAAAATGAGCAATGTTTGTCAATATTCAACCTACCAACAATTTTCATGATATACTACAGAATTAAATACACCGCTTTAAGAGTCACAACTTTATTTCTATACAAATCTCAATTGCTTTACAATACCATCAATTGGGTATTTATTTACCAGGTGATTAACTTTCACTTGCTGATGTAACATATTTAGTTTCCTTGTCTTAAAATATAAAAAAAAAGAATATTATCCAATGGGTGATATTCATTGCCCAGTTTGTAGATATATAAAAGGGTACATTTCCTCATTTTGTTTACATGTGTTGGACATTGTTTTAAGTATTTGCAAGTTTTCACTAGCATTGATGCCATTCTGGAACATGAATATTTTCATAGATCTATGGTGTGCAGTTTTGATACATGGTAAGCATTTATCTATCATTCAAACTCAAATTTTTATAATGTAGCAAACAAATACCATTTCAAATGTATTATTTACATGACAAGAAGGAATTAATGCATAATCAGATGTCTCATTGCACCATTTTCTTTAACATTTATTTGAGAACAAGATGTTGCCAGTGGGTTACTGGTCTGAAGAAAAGTCTTTTAGACATAATTTATTAATTTATAGACTCTTGTATAAAATAATTACAGTTACAAGTTGACTGGACTCATCAACAGTTACAAATTACTGGTTTCTATTTGCAAGGTAGCTTGATGTGAAAGAAGTAAGTTCTGAAGTGATCAGTACATCTCTACTGATTTACAATTAAGAAACAAAGTCACCTATCTCACAAGAGAAAGAAACTTGCTGAAGGGTGCTGCATTAACCAAATATGGTTAAAGGTTTTAATTAAAAAATAGCATCAGAGATGCCCGTACCCCACAGCCTGGGGAAATTGTTTTCAACACCATGAGATATAGAAGTAGTGAAACATTACACAGATTGGGATTCTTTCAGAGCAGTGTCAGTGTCCAAATAATGTTTAAGTAGAAAAAATAACATCTAAGAGAAAGAAACTGCATGTAAAGATTAAGTATTAAAACAAGACAATTCAGTTAACTAAAAATTATGAAGCTTTATGACTTCTCTCATTTTGATATTCATCTGTATGGACAAATTATGGTTTGCAAGTTTTAAATATTACCAATACATACAGATGTGGCAACACATGCTTTTGTGTGGAGTCTAGGCAAAACCTGTGACTCACTTAATGCAATACCATCTGTTACAATGGGAAGTTGCAAAAGTAAAACAGTTAATGGATTCTAATATAACTTTAACAGTGCTTAATCTACATCAAAAGACACCCAAAGGTGCAACAACCAAGATTCAAGTAAAAGATATGAGAGAGATATAAGAGAGATAAAATAGTATTAGATATCCCTGTAGAGAGATAAAACAGCATCGGATATGCAAGATCAAAGGTCAAATCCAGGTCACACCATGACGTGGCAACATACAACCCCCGACCAATGTCCCTACCAAATATCAACTTCAAACCACCTTATGGTTTCCAAAATATAGCCCAGACAAGGAGTTATAGGTCAATGTCACTACCGCAAGGTCAAAGGTCAAATCAAGGTCACACCATGACGTTTTACACACCATACAAATGAATATCAAAATGAGAGAAGTCACACCCTAACCAATGTCCCTACCAAGTATCAACTTCCTACACCTTGCGGTTTCCAAGATACACCCCAACAAGGCTTTATAGGTCAAGATCACTACAGCAAGGCCAAAGGTGAAATCAAGGTCAGGCCATGACGTTGCACACCTACACAACCTACCCAACGTGCCTACCAAGTATCAACTTCCTACACCTTATGGTTGATGAGATATAGCCTGAACAAGATTTTGTAGGTCAAGGTCACTACAGCAAGGTCAAAGGTCAAATCAAGGTCACGTCATGACTTTGCATACCTACAATCCCTGCCCAAAGTCCCTACCAAGTACCAACTTCTTACAGCTTACGGTTTCCGAAATATAATCCGGAGAAGATTTAATATGTCAAGGTCACTACGGCAAGCTCAAAGGTTAAATCAAGGACACGCCATGATGTTGCACACATACATCCCCTAACCAATGTCCCTACCAAGTATCAACTTTCTACACCTTACGGTTTCCGAGATATAGCTCGGACAAGATTTTATAGGTCAAAGTCAGTATGGCAAGGTCAAAGGTCAAATCAAGGTTAGACCATGATGTTGCACACCTACACCCCCTAACCAATGTCCCTGCCAAGTATCAACTTTCTACACCTTACAGTTTCTGAGATATAGTTCTGACAAGATTTTTATGGTAAAGGTCACTACGGCAAGGTCAAAGGTCAAATCAACATCAAATCATGACGTTGCACACCTACACTCCCTAACCAATGTCCCTACCAAGTATCAACTTCCTACACCTTAAGGTTTCTGAAATATGGCCCAGGGAACATTTTCAAACTCAAGGTCACTACGGCAAGGTCAAAGGTCAAATCAAGGTCAGACCATGACTTTGTACACCTACACCCCATAAGCAATGTCCCTACCAACTATCAACTTCCTACACCTTAAGGTTTCTGAGATACAGGCCGGACAAACTTCTTCCTGCCCGACCGTCCATACGGACACCATGGGTGAAAACAATACCCCGACAGTCCTTAAGGGCTGTGGGGTAAAAAAAAGGTTTTGAAAAACAAATTAATGTTTAAAAGCAAATGCAAATCCATACGGCAAAATATAAGTGTTTTTCCATCATGTCAATTACTTCTTTTTTTCTTTCATTTATGTAGTAGGATTTTCAGTAGATAAAGGTTGTTATTGTGATAATGTTCCCCTGCTTCAGTTAAATGGAAATGGGACATTTATTTTCATTAATCCAACTGTCTTTAATCTGGCTCATAACTTTCAAATCCCTTGACTGCCGATCACCGAATTTGGTGGAAAGGTGTGCCTCAAAGAGACCTTCAATGGTTAAAGTGTTGCCCAGGATCCAAATAAACACTTTTGCCATGGTAACTGTTTATATTAATAAAATTTTCCTGTTTGGAGCTTTTGTCTGCAAACAAAATCCCCTGTCTGAATTTTTATGAAATGTGGTGAAGACATTTACCCCAAAGAGATAGATGTCTCATTAAGTTTTGAGTATGATTCAGTGTGCAGATTTTGGATTTTGTTTGTTGCCACACACTAAACCCTCTCTAAAACTATTTCCACATTTGGTTAAAAAGTGCAACTGCAAACCAGTTGTAGTTTTCAGAAATATCCAATAATCTTGTTGCAGTGGCAACCATTTTTCTTTGAATTTTCAGGTTTCAATAACATTGTGCCATAGATTGAACCCACTGATAGAGTTTTGCCAAATTCAGTGGAAATCTGAACAAGAAAGAGATATCATAAGTTAATTAGAATTTGGGCATGATCTGATGAAAACTGTGCAATGGCAACCATACAAAGAAGTTTCTTTGATTTGGGAATTTCTTGTTGCAAACATTAACACATATATTAGGCAGATTTTCACCAACTTTGTTGCAAATGTGTACTCTTAACAGATCTATACCAGTCATCTACAATCCTTGGCCATAATCCAAAAGAAAACTGATGTTATGGCAAGCATTTTTTTCAGGTTTTTGGATTTTGTTGCCACAAACTGAAAACTATGATCACAGATTGTCAATAACTTTGGAGAAAAAACATACCTTAAGAAATTTATACCCGAGATAATTTTAAGCATGGCAACAGTTGCCATGGCATTTGTTGTTGTCCCCCACCTACGACTTTTCAGTAATTAGTATACCATAGGCTGAACTCTTTAAGGAGTCTCACCACTCCTGTTTTAATTCTCCAACACCCCCCCCCCCCCCCCCCCTCCCCCCGAGAATTCAATAAAAACAAGAAAATTGGACAATACATACCTCAACTAAGTCTAACACCTCAAATATTGCTTATGATAACAAAAGCCTTCAAGATATTTCTGAGTTCAGACTCCAGACAGATCAACACAGTGATTTGGATCACCATCAAAATTGACTCATCTGTTCCTTGTGTCACTATCAACATTTGATGAAAATTTCATCAAAAGCCATCTATAAATTTTGCAAAAATCACAAACGTTGGGACACAATAGGGCCATAATTTAATTGCTGGTCACAAGTAACAAAACCACGTATGGTGAACTTCAAATAATTGAATAATCATATCCCCAGACGAAAGTTGTATGTTTTGCCTTGTGTGCACAATAACTCAAAATTACTTTCATGGATTTCATTCAAACTTGGCACACACATGCAGGTGACCTTAAACTGTGAATAATAAAGAAGTAATGGCTCTCCGGGTCACAAATTATATGGCTAATGTGGCTTAAATTTTACCGGAGAACACAGTCATTAACATAATTATTCTTCTTACATATTCTAAAAATCAAAACTTTATGTTGAGGTTAAAATTGTGTTTGAGGCTCACAGAAACCCCTCTTGAAGATATTCAGCTGTGTATGAGGCCCATAAACAACCTACCCGCAGGACTTTTTTCTGCTTTTTCATATATTTTGCCTCATAACTTCGAAATGGCAAATATGACCAGACTGAAGCTATAGTGGATATAATTTATATATGTGATCTTTGTGGAAAAACGTGAGCGCTGTAATTTAATTTTTAAGGCCACCTTCAGGTTTCTAAACATGGCCACAGGGACCAGTTTTATGAAGTTTTTCACTTTAAGCCCTATAGATTTCAAATTATGTCCCTCATCCACCTAATATATCTTATCTGATATATTCCGTAGCCAAACATCAAGGCATAAGTGGACATTTAACCTGTGTATGATGCTCATAAAGTCCCCACCCAGAGGACTTTTTTCTTCATTTTCACATACATTGCCTTATAACTTGAAAATGGCAAATCTGACCAGACTCAAACTGTAAATAGATATTTTGTTGAAAGTTTGAGCTATGTAGTTAAAAATTTAAAGTCACCTTAAGGCGTAAAGGTATGTTCACAAGGATCAATTGTCACTAAGTTTAAGCCCTGTACCTTGCAAACCATATTGGCTGACCCACCTAATATTGTATCTGAGAATATATTAATGTGTTATTTTTACATGTGCCAAAAATCAAGGCATTAAGTGGACATTTAAACTGTGTATGTGATACATAAAGGCTGCACCTAGGGGTTTTGTGTTACTATATTAGAAAATACAGAAAACCATTGAAATACTTTGAAAAGGATAAATCTTACCATAGTAGGAAGATTGACCCCCCACCACCCCCACCATCAACCCCCCCCCCCCCCCAAAAAAAAAAAAAAATAAATAAATAAAATAAATAAAATAAATAAATGATTTATAATATAAAATGGGTTCTATAAAAATACCTGTGGTATGACAGTTGGCCTGTCTGGGGATATGTTGGTATCAACTCAGCAGAATCTAGTTCATTAAGTGTCTGTTATTTTACCCACAGCTTTTAAGGGCTGTGTGGGTATTGTCTCAAAATTAACCCATACACTGATCGCAGGGTTTTCAGCAAAAACAGATACAAAAAGTATCACATATAATGTTTGGATAAATATTGGGAGAGTAATAATGATAAAGGTGCAATAATAAAGGGATAACACACCTCTTATTTGAGCTATTATCATTAAAAACATAAAAATACCATCAGAGATGCCCGTACCCCACAGCCTAGGGAAATATTTTTAGCACCATGAGATATAGAAGTACTGTATCAGTACAAAGTTCAGGATACTTTCAGAGCACTATCAGTTATATAAAGGTCCACAAAATGTTTAAATAGAGAAAACAATGTCTAAGAGAAAGATAATGCAGGTAATTTATCTACATCTGGCATGGCCGAACTGTACTTTAGATGTTTTGAATATTACCATGCATATAGAAGTGGTAATACATTCAATGAATGCTTATGTGTGGTGTTGGAACAAAATCTGTAGCTCACATGATTAAATTCCATCTGTTACAATGGGAAGTTGTAAAAGAAAAATTCTTAATGAATTCTAATATGACTTTAACAGTGTTTAATCTGCATCAAAAGACAGACCCAAAGGTGCAACAAGATTTTAAAGGTCAAGGTCACTAGGACAAGATCAAATCAAGATTACATTATGATGCTGCACACCTACAACCCCTAACCAATGTCCCTACCAAGCACCAACTTGCTACACCTTACAGTTTCCAAGATTTAGCCCGGACAGCAAGGTCAAAGGTCAAATCAAGGTCAGACCATGATGTTGCACACCTACACCCCCTAACCAATGTCCCTATCAAGTATCAACTTCCTACACCTTATGGTTTCCGAGATATAGCCCGGACAAGATATTACAGGTCAGGGTCACTACGGCAAGGACAAAGGTCAAATCAAGGTCAGACCATGACGTTGCACACCTACACCCCCTAACCAATGTCCCTAGCAAGTATTAAGTTCCTACACCTTACGGTTTCCAAGATATAGCCCGGACAAGATTTTATAGGTCAAGGTCACTACGGCAAAGTCACAGGTCAAATCAAGGTCAGACCATGACGTTGCACACCTACACCCCCAACCAATGTCCCTATCAAGTATCAACTTCCTACACCTTATGGTTTCTGAGATATAGCCTGGACAAGATTTTATAGGTCAAGGTCACTATGGCAAGGTCAAAGGTCAAATCAAGGTCAGACCATGACGTTGCACACCTACACCCCCTAACCAATGTCCCTTCCACGTATCAACTTCCTACACCTTACAGTTTCTAAAATACAGCCCGGACAAACTTTTTCCCACCATCCGCCCGCCCATCTGGACACCATGGGTGAAAACAATACCCCGACAGGGCTTAAGGGCTGTGGGATAAAAACTGGATATGTTCTGAGGTTCAAAGTCCAAAATTCACCAAAATTACACCCATAAACTGATCATCACTTCTACAGTTTTATAACCCTGCAAGATAAAGTGTTATTTAGGTCTTGGTGATAACACTGTGTCGACTATTCTATTTGAATTTGTAATTTTATGTATTATATTGAAGTTGTATAGCACCAAAAAAAGCCTTTCAAGGATTTTAATAAGTTGCAATAGGATCATATTGAATTAGTTATTGTAGCATACATAAACAACTTAGTGCTTAATTTACATACATATATCAGAACTCTTACAAAAAGTAATAAAATCCAAGATGGCTGTGAAAGTTAAGATTTTGAAAGTATGGATACTGTGTCTGGGTAAATCCAATTATCCTCCCAGATAACAGTCCACTGGTGGCCCAATGGTGTGCCACCAGCGGCAAATCTGTTGGCCCACCGAAGGTTGCCACTGGTGAGCCGTCTTTTTGTCTGTTGGGCCAATGTTGGCCCACCGGTGGCAATACGCTGCTTGAAATTCTGCAATAGCATCAGCCAATCAGTTTGCAGTCTATATGGTAATGTGGCCATTTGTCCATGGATAAGGCAAATGATTGACAGGTTTTGGGCAGATCTCGGCTAAGGGAATCACTGATAAGTCACATGAGCAATGATGTAATCAGTCTTACATAAACAATGGTGGATGAGAGTCCTAAGATGACTTTCCATAATTCATTGATAAAATTATAATATGTCCAATGACAACTTTTGTATTGCAAATTTATAATAAAAATATTGTTTGTACATCTAAAATTGTTAAATAGTGAGTTAAAAATTGTGGGCTCATTGAAATCTTATTTTTAGATACACACTTATGAATAATTTTTTACTAAGTTTCCCAAAATCCCTTATTATTGCTCACTGCCATCTTGAACAAAAACCACTGTTGGCCCACTGGCGGGCCACCGGTGGCAAATTCTAAAGACACGAAGATTGGTTGGAAAGCTACCATTGGTCCAACGGTGGAAAATTGCTGATTATACAACCAAAGAACCACTGGTGGGCCAAAGGTGGCCCAATAGTGGCAAAATCTGCCTACCATATGCTGATGGGCCAATGGTGGAATGTTATCTGGGTAGCTCTTGTGTCAAAAATTACTTAGTAACTATTTATTTATACCTTACCATTTCAGAATTATGTGCAGTTTATAAGAGCAGGAAAGCTTTTTGTTTTATTATTTTCTCAGGTTGTCTGTGTGGATTAACCTACTCCCAGAATGACCCCTGTGATAACCCCATCGACTTGTCTAATGCAGGACGCTCTATTCACTTTGAAAGTGAGGATGGGAATTATCTCTGCGACAACAACAAAATCAGTGAAGGTACAAAGAAAAAAGTGTGTTTTTGACATTTTCACTGTTATCATAGTAACTGTAGTTGTTTGGCCGTTTGTTCTGCTGAGAATTTCATCAGGAACCAAGACAAAGTCACTCACCAAGAATGATCTTGGAGCATGCAAAATTTATAAATGATACCCTGTTACAATAAACCAATGTTGAACCAGTTACAAATAAATAACATTGTAGGATGATAGTAAGCGACCTTTAATTGAATAAAATTAAGGAGATTTATGTAAGCATATTCAACAGATCAAAGTACAAAACAGTGGTTTTCTCAATGATAAATTTCACATACTTTGGCCAGTTTCACAAAATATATAAGTTTGCTTTATAGGCCAAGACATTTCATATTAGTTCTTGTAAACAGGTAACTGGTACACTTTTGACACATACACTGGTGGAATGATGCCTGAAGCATGCCCAGATTTCTATTCCTGTGGCACCCAAGCACCAATCTGGATGGATGGAAACCACCCAGAAGGTAAGATATACATGGTCTGCTTAAGGAACATGCCTTAATTACCTATGCCAAGGAGATATTATTTTCATGACTGTTTGTCCATTTGTCTGTGTTTTTTTTTCTTTTTTGTTAGCAAGATTACACAAATACTACTGATAAAAAAAATCAGAAGATAGGTCTTCGTCCAGCTCTGAGATCCAATTAAAGTTTGAAGGTGATTTGGATCACCTTTACATAAAAAAAAAGAAAACAAGCAATCAGTGCCCGTGAACGGGCTCTGTGTCAGCTGACAGTGTGTTTTGAGTTTCAGAGTAGAAGTGACAGAAGAAAAGGACACAAAAGTTGTGCCCTGGAAATGGTGTTCGGAAGGAAAGTAACAAGGTAACTGTTAAGGTGTAAAAAGTAAGTTAGACACACATTTAAAGAAAATATTGCAAATGCAATAGTTGTAATTTTACTATGTTACACCTGACCCCAAAATAGGTGAATAACATACTGAAACTAGACCTATCACACCGGAGAACTGATGCAAATTGTATCCACCAGAAAGAAAACTCACCAAAGCCATTAAAACATGCTTAACCTTGGAGAAGCCCAAGCTGAAATCTGACCATATTAAAAGATTCTTAGCCCATAATTCCTGTAGGTTGGTGGGACATTGCAAACCTCTAGGAACACAAATAAGTGAGATATAAGCACTGTTAATTTTGGCTATCCTCGTTTGACCTTGAAGGAAGCTCCCAAGGTCAAATCCGACCACACCAAAAGAATCCCAGCCCATGATTTCCCATAGGTTGGTTTACCATCCCAAACCTCTAGGACCAATAATAAATGAGCTATAAGCACTTTTAAGTTTGGCTATCCTCATTTGACCTTGAAGGAGAGGTTCAAGGTCAAATCTGATGACACCAAAAGATTCCCAGCCCATGATTTCCTATAGGTTGGTTTACCATCCCAAACCTCTAGGACCAATAATAAGCGAGTTATGACCACTTTTAAGTTTGGCTATCCTCGTTTGACCTTGAAGGAGGGGTCCAAGGTCAAATCCGACCACACCAAAAGATTCCCAGCCCACGATTTCCTATAGGTTGGTTTACCATCCCAAACCTCTAGGACCAATAATAAGCGAGTTATAACCACTTTTAAGTTTGGCTATGCATGTTTGACCTTGAAGGAGGGGTACGAGGTCAAATCTGACAACACGAAAAGATTCCCAGCCCATGATTTCCTATAGGTTGGTTTACCATCCAAAACCTCTAGGCCCAATAATAAGGGAGATATAAGCACTTTTCATGACTGACAAAGAAACGACTGTGGCAGCCATCTTGTTTTTTCAAAATGAGGCCAAAAATATTTCCAGTCAAGATTTTATAATGAGGAACATATCCTGCTATCTGGTGGGTACAACTAAATAATCTAAATGCAATAGTTTTCAAGTTATAAGTGATTTACTCAACAGTGATAACCTAAAAGTAGCTATTACTCAGCTATGCAATGAGCTACAGGTCTGAAATTTTAATATGTTATAGCTGACCCAAAAGTAGCTGAATAACATATTTACACAAAATTCTCTAAATGCAATAGTTTTCAAGTTACAAGTGATTTTACTCATGATGGAAGTTACTGAAAAGTCCAAAAGTAGCTATTACTCACTTAGCTATTGAGACAGACACCCAAGCTACTCACCATGTTGTAGCTATGGAAAAAGTAGCTGATTAACATATTTTCACAAAATGCTCTAAATGCAATACTTTTCAAGACATAACTGATTTAGTGCATGATTTCATTAATTTTAATACACAAAAAATTATTTAAAAAATTCATAAAAAAATAATTAAGAAAGATCCAGGCCTGATACTCACATTGGGGAATCTACTTGAGGCCTAGTACATATGTACAAGATATGAGAGAAATCCCTGCTATAGTCACTGAGAAAAGTGCAATAAAGTGTTGAAATTTTTACACTTAGGGTCGGGGGTACCTCACTTGTAATGGCTCTAGCAAACAGACGAACAGACAGATCTGCATGCCTTGAACAATTTTTCATCCTCGATAGATAAGGCATCTTTTAAAAACTAGGGTGAAGTGGCTGGCCTTCTGCCAACCACGGAGTCGAATCTTAGGACAGCAGTGGGTGTTGAAATCTGTAAACTTGGTATTATCGCCCGCTAAACAGAGTGAGGTGCGGTGACAGTAAAATATTGCTGGATTATATATTTGTAAAATGTTGTTAGAAACCCCATCGTAGCCTCACGTTTTCATCACTCTGTGGGTGTACAACTACCAGCATTTGATATTTTATTTTAAATATTGCGAGAAGACAGAGTGAGGTGCGGTGACAGTAAAATATTGCTGGATTATATATTTGTAAAATGTCAGAAACCCCATCGTAGCCTCACGTTTTCATCACTCTGTGGGTGTACAACTACCAGCATTTGATATTTTATTTTAAATATTCACAGTCGTCAAACGCCCCCAGTCCAATGCAGACTTCCGGGACCTCGGTCGAACGAGTATAAAACAAATAGACGAAATTTCAGTTTTTTGATTATAGAAAACAAAATACCTCAACTTTTGAAGATATTTTCTGCTGTGTTAGTGCATATATAGGGGCTTTTTATATGGCAGACAAAATTTGTTTTATAACGGCCATTAATCTTATGTATCAGAAGGAAATGTAAAAGGGTCTGAATACTTGTTCAATGTGTTCCCGAATACCAAAAAAATGAGGTCCTCATTCTCTTTGAATACCTGTCCAATAAGTAAAAATTTCTTACTTAATGTTACAGATTGATCAAGCAAAAGTCTATTAAGCTATAAAAGCTGCCAATTTTCACCAGAAAATAATATTTTGGTGGTTTGGATTTAAAATATGTATTAAATATAAATTATTATTTTGTATAACTATTCTATAAATCTGTATTTATTTTTACTTAAATAAGAAATTGGTATTTTTGTTGCAGTCATATGACTCCATGCAATTCGGATAGTATATTAATCTACATCAATTACATTTTGATGAGCAATATTTTTCAAAGGTACAATCCAGAGCACCTGCAAATTGCCTAATTAGCATGTAACACGAAAACTCCACAGTAAGTATTTATATCTGTCAATTATTCTCATAATATTTTGGGCTTGAAAATATGTTGTAAAACTAAAAATATTTATTTCTGTTCTGTAGCTTCGGAATACATATAAATTTCTTTTCATTAAACAAGTTTTATATTTGAAATTAATTTGTAAGAGTACTTATGGAAGTCAGACATTTTTAATAGCATGAAAACCCCATGGATCACCATACACATTAAAATAATGTAAAGTAAATTTCGCCAAAAAAAATCCATATCTTATGAAAGAGGTCATTTTCTTTTTCAAAAATTGCCAATAATACCTAGCAAGGAAATACATTGAAATCATAGGTATGTAATTCATTAAAGGTCTTAGCCGAACCGTAGACATATGCTGACTTTATGTGCACATGTAAGTTAAATATAAGATTTGGCTAAGACTTTATTGTCAATACAGTCACTATAATCTTTTATGACAGTTGGGATGCCGATACTGAACTAATTATATATTTTTCATGGCCAGTAAGTGCTTGCTATAACCCCCCCCCCCCCCCCAAAAAAAAAAAAAAAATAATAATAATAAATAAATAAATAAAAAAACAACAAAGTTAAAAAAAAATAATCATTTTTTGTTAAGTTAGCATTAATTATTTATTTTAATTATTATTGTTATTTTTAAGTATTATGAATTAAATGTTTTTTCCATCAGAAAGTCTAGTATGTTCACAGAAATAGGTATTCCAAACTCCAAAACAATACTGCAAATCTCACTTAGTGCTAGTATTCGTAGAATGTTGAGCACACATTGACTGGTATTCATACAGACTTTTTAAAAATTATATAATTCGAATTCAATAAAATATTTTAAAGTATAACTGTTTGTCAAATATACATTCATTAATTTATTGTATATTTCAGGCCTTGCCTTACTAAAACATTGTCCACACTTACAGTTATGGAATTTATTTGATTTTTTGTTATATGTGTCTTATACTCGTTTGTGTGAGTCCCCGGAAGCCCGCATTTTCTCGTAGTCGATTGACAACTGTGATATTGCGAGAAGACAGAGTGAGGTGCGTGACAGTAAAATATTGCTGGATTATATATTTGTAAAATATTGTTAGAAACACCATTGTAGCCTCACGTTTTCATCACTGTGTAGGTGTACAACTACCAGCATTTGATATTTTATTTGTTTTAAATATTGCTAGAAGACAGAAATATTGCTGGATTATATACAGGGGGGGACAGCGATTCGCGGGGGACAGCGATTCGCCAATTTCTATTGTACCTCATTTAAAACTAACATCTGTGTTGATACTGAAGGAGCCTTATAGCATAGAAAAGTGTGCAACATGTCTTGATACTTTTCTAAGATTTTAGAACTGACAGTGTGCAGGATTATAAAGATGAATAAAAAAGTTTATATGTCAGTGAAAAATATGCCTGACAAACTGCATCTGACTGATGCAAAGAGCAGAACATTCTCTAAACTCTGTCTGGGGTCAATATAAATACTATTTATAACTTCATTAAGTGCTAGAATACAATGGGAAGAATTGATCTTTAGCTTTAATCATTGTTTGCAAAGTGTTTAACAGTCTTTGTAACTTTTTTGGGGGAAAAGTATAAAATAATCAGCGAAATGCTGTCCACTTTCCAACAGCCCTAATCTTATTGCCATTGGACAAGTTCTATGGTTGTATTTGTACTTATCATAAAATATATTTTATGATGCCACTATCATTTTACAGTTTGAGGAACCTCTTTTCATTCTGATAACTTTTATAAAACCTTACTGCATAATTGTTCTCAAGAAACTGCATTTTGCTGTTTTTATGGGCGAATCGCTGTCCCCCCCAGTATTTGTAAAATGTTGTTAGAAACCCCATCGTAGCCTCACGTTTAGAAACCCCATCATGATACCTTCTAGGACATACAAAAGCGCCTTCTAGTGGTTGAATGTAGATATACGGAGTTTCAATTTTCATTGTCTCTGCCAGAGGTGATCTCGATTTTGATTGGCTAAACGAAAAATGTATAGTACTATCGTGACGTCACTTCATTCATTAATTTCTTTGCGGTTTATTTGTTTGACAAATAATGGCGTACACGTAGATGTGCAGACAGCAATTTTACATTAACAGTGACTGCGTGGTAAACCCTGCAGACAAATAAATTAATTGGGGTTTCACCTCTAGAAACCAGCAGACGAAACCGTTAAAAAAGACTCTTTCGAGTAGGCCATTACAATGGCAAACACAATAGTTTCTAGGACATACGGGTCCTTGGAGAAAGCCAGACGAAGTGCTAGACAAGCTTTTTACTTTATAAAATATAACTGAATAAAAGCATTAAAAATCTTCAAAATGGCAGAGTGTATAGTATAGACCTTAATGTACCGATATGTGAACAAATATTATGAAGAATTTGATATTTAAGGGCTTAAACGGCCCTTTTAAAATCGCGACCGCAACTCAGTACATAACTCGAATCAAAGATTCGACTAAAAAACAGCATGTCTCTATAGGCCTTGTAGTTTTGGAGAAGTCCTTCACGCGGACGCGTACATACACGCCGCAGAGTGATGCCATAATGCCAGCTGACTGACAAGTCAGCTGACATAAAAATAATTGAGTTTCTCCCAATGCATTTACTTATTATTACATGCCTTGGCAGAGGTATGTGCTCTCCGGGTGCTTTTGTTTGGTACATGCATTAAGTTAATACAAACAAAAATTAAAAGATGAATTATTTCTGGCAAACTTTAGCCAAACTCAGTCTGAAACAAATTTAACTTTGCACTGGTGTGGATAAGGCTTCCAATTAATCTCACAATTATTAATTATCAATTTCTGAAATGATAAACAAAACTAACTTTGCAAGGGAATTACATACTTATAAAATTAAATTAGAAAAAAATAAATTGGTGGCTTTTTATTACCTTAATCAAGGAGGATATATATTTTTTGTAGCGCTGGTATACCTTTTCAATTGTCTCTCCGTTTGCAAAATAACTCAAAAACTTATGGATGAAATTTTTAGATATTGACAGTAACAAAAGAGATAGTGATACATATTAACTTCTGGATCCAGGATCTTTTTAAGAATCTTTTATCATCTTTATCATTGCAATATAGAGTGTTATTTTCAGTATATGTGTGTATACCTCCATAATTAATCACCAGATTGCTTGCCAAAACGAAATGGAACACTCCCAAAATAATGTCCATAATAAAACTGAGTTTTATTTGGATCCTAACAAATTACATGATACTGGGATCCAGTGCAGGAAAATATTGGGATGGAAGCAAGCTGTTTAGCGGAGGTCTTCAGTCTCACTGCTTTTCTTGCTTACTTTTTGTAGTGATAACTTATCATGCCAGGAAACAAAACAGAGAACTCGCCATCATCAAAACATGCAACACTTAGGTTGTTCCACAGCCCCTAGCCAATAAACATACTCCAGATGAATATTTCTACCATTGGATGATTTTTTTTAAATCTGATGTGATATTGTTCAGTATGGAAGCTCTGAGCTGCCAAAATTTCTTTTGTATTAAGTCGAATATATGACGATTTTGTGTTTATGGCCCTTGTATCTCATATATTAATGCTTTTACAGCTTTAGAATGTATTTAGAGGTATTGGGAAACCATATGTACAGAGATTATAGCCGGTCAGATTTATCCCCTGCCCCCCCCCCCCTTTTACCCCCCCCCCCCCCCCCCCCCCCCCGCCTCCCATTTATAGGTCAAACTGGGGTTATAAAACTAGAAGATTTGGTCTTTTTGCCTTATATCTCCTTTATTATTACTTTAGAGAGTATAGAACAGCATATACAGAGAGTCTACATAGCCAGCTGGATTTACCCCTGCCTCCCACCTTATCGGTCAAACTGGGCTCATAAAATAGATACAAAGCAGATTTTTCCTTTTTGCTTTATATCTATTTTTATTATTGCTTTTACAGCTTTAGAATGGATTCCATATATGGAGAGTCTGTATAGCCAGTCAGGTTTAGCCCCCACCCCCTCTTATGGGTCAAACTTGGGTCATAAAATAGCTGGTTTTCTGTTTTTACCTTATATATTCTTTAAAACTACTCATCTTATGAGCTGTAGCATTTATTAAATTAACCTTTCACAATTTGTGACCATAGAAAACATAATAAAGCTTATATTTTTCTTTCATGTTAATGCATAAACCTTCATACTCTCTGCTATACTTTCACTTATTCTCTCAGTCGTGCATGTTTTTCTTTTCAAAAACCTTTTTCTACTTTCTGCTATATTGCATCTAACCTTTAGGGACGCTTTGTTCTTGTTAGCAAAAACATTTTTCTACTTTTTGCCTGAGTTTTTCTCTATTTTTTTGTCTTTCAGATAGTGACATACATGATGTCTCTGTCTGTGTGCATCTGGATGAATGCTGTTCCATCAGCTATAACATCAGTGTGAAAAAATGTGATACTGGGAAATATGTGTATCAATTAGCCAATCCTGAAGCCTGTGACATGGCCTACTGTGCAGGCAGTGGAATACCCTGTGAAGCGGGAGAAGTCTGGGTAGAAGAGAATAACCAGTGTGAAGGTGGGTGTCACCATTTTCAAGACACAAACTAACTCTATATTCAGATGCAATAAACTACTGGAAATTTTCTTAGATCTTATCATTTAAATGTAAATAAATAAGTATTTTCACAAAAGTTCTTGTTTTAGTTGTGCTTCAAGCATGACAATCATGAATCATAAGATCAAATAATTTGGGAGACATAAGATTTGCTACATTATAAACTTAAATGAAATCTCTGCCCGAGACCTGTTGTAACATTTATGTCAGTTAAGAATAAAATCTTGAGTCATAGGCAAATCCTAAATTTAAGTAAGAGTGCTTTGAAACTTTGAAACTATTTATGGATGTAGTTCCAGTATCAAAATCGCATTGTGAAAATATTGTTTATCTTTGCAAAATAGTAATTGCCCCTTGTCTTTAAAGATGGTTACCCTGTGATGACAAGACCACCAATTTTAACCGGACCTTTCCAACCAGATGATGACTACTATGGAACTTTCCACTTTAAATGTGACCTCCTATATGAAGGGACAAGTAATGCTGTGTGGTTTGAAGTGAAATGGTATTTTGATAGTAAGGAGGTAATTATATTTTTTACTTTGCCTGACAAATACTAGTCATTATCTTGTGGTATTGCATTGTGTCCCTGTTTCATATTTAAAAAGTGATGATGATTCTTGATAAAAATATACATATGAAATACAACCAAAGATGTATAAGGACCACCCTTTATCAGTGAATAAGAAGTCTAAAATCTTGTGTATGGATAAAACATTGGCATAAGGTACCCTATGAGTTATATAACTTCTCTTTATCTCCCATATTTTATAAATATTTTAAATATGTTTAGTACATTCTACTTAAAATTTCAACACTTTCTAGTACTTTTCTCCAATCCTGTTCAATCAATAGCTGTTGAGGTTAAAGTTGTACTGGGTAGACAAATTACAGACCATAGACACATAGAAACAGATTCATGATTATAAAACCAATTGATGACACAAAGTAAAACTAATTATTATATAAAAAGTAAAACATATTAAAAGTTAGCCATTTATGTGTTATGATGAAAACACACTATGCTGGCTGAATATATGGAAACATAACCTTTGACTGAACTTAAAATAATAGAAGACTTCTACATCATTCTGCACTTTTATTACACATATTTATTAACCATCTGCTGGATGACTGCCTTAACATATTTATTGGAACTAAAGTTAACTTAAATTTTAATCCCCCATCTTCTAACTCTGTCACATTATAACAAGATAGATCTATTATAACTTGTACTACAGATTATGCACAAGGATAAAATATCACAAACATATCTCTTGATATCAAAATATTTACAATTAGGTACATGAATCCCATAATTTTTATATCAGCTGACTTGTCGGTCAGCTGACATTATGGCATCAATCTGCGGCGTTTGCATCCACGTCCACATGAACAACTTCTCCTCCAGAAGTATGAAACCCAGAGACAAACTGTTACTTTTAAAAGATACCTTTAACCTATCAAGGATGATCTGTCTACTCTGAAATTCAAAACAACACAGTCAGCTGACATAGAGCTCGTGGGCACTGATTGCTTGCTTTTTTTTTTTTTTTGTCACCAGACTTTCATGAATTGTGACATACCATTATTATTAGATATGCGTGCAGTACTAGTACATTAACAATATTTTATATGTATGGTAAAACAGTATAATTTACGCTTGACTGAGTGGCAGGCTGTTAATGAGAGTGCTGAACTATAAACGGCTCGCTTCTGACATCATAAAGTGTTTGTTTACAATATTCTACTGTCACTTCAAGTTTTTAACTTGCTATATTTCTCTTATTTCTGCATGAATTTCGATCAAATAAAAACAAGAAGAAGCGGAATATGAATATCTGTCTAATGTATTAGTAGGTTAAACAGTTTTAAAAATATTTAGATAAAAAAATGACTTATGGAATTTACGAAATGACTTACGAAAAATCTGGACACACATACATACATACACCCTGAGTGTGTAACTGTCATTTTAAACATCACAATAACATCTGCAGGAAATAAGGGTCCTTTGTTCTTTTGATGTCACAACATTATATATTTTGAATTAGTTGGCTTTATAATACAATCACAGTCATCTAATAATAATAGCAATAATAATAATAAGACGATCATCAAATAATAAGCCCTTGGGCTGTTAAGGATTAATGTCGTGCTGCTAAAAACCTATAACGCCCTACAAAATCATGTTATTGTACTATTAGTGCCCATCTCTTCACTGAAATTTAGTAGCAATGCTCTACATTTATTTCAGTACTTGGATGTGTGACCGTCTCAGTTCCCAGCCAGATATAGGATGAATCTGACTTGGAATTTATTTTTGTCATCAGGGTTTCACAAATTCTAGTGCACTACTCATGTCTCTGAAGGCTTTGCAGCTTGCACATGCAGACCAATAGACTTTTCAACCTTGTTTTTTTTGGTATAATATCTTGGTCATTAATGGATTTCTTATACAATGAAACTGCAAGAAACAATGTGAAAATTGATGCCAATTCTGCGCAATATTAACAGTAACACGCCCAAGCATCAATCAATTTATATAACTGCTTGGCATTTATCAGGCTAGGTCACAGCTTTCCTTACAGTAGTGTCTATACATTATTGATTTCTGCTTGACGACCTAATTTCTTACGGCTCCTTATATCAACCCATATATCTTGCCTTCACCATTCCAGCATGTATATTTTAATACAGCTCATAAGAGGATGTAACAGCTTTAAAAAGCGGTCCTAAATGCAAATCATGTACTGAGCAGTGTTGAATCATTCTAAAATGCAAATTCCATTGAATCCTACTGAATGCATCCTACCCAAACATAGATGGGCCTGTTCGGTTGTAGCCTGTGACTCCAACATGGAAAGATATGCCCTGGATATTAATAAGTCATCATGCACTCTATAACTGAATCAATTTTACTTTTGAACCAGATTAATAATACATCCTACAATTGTCATAGAAATGTACAAATTGTATCAGAATATCTCACCATTCACAGTGTAATTTCAAAGTTTGGGTTTTACGTCCCATTCAACAGCAAGGGTCATATTGGGACAGGTCCTCAGCATTGGGACTTGAGGTACTCGAACCCCACAGAGGTGACAGCCTATGATTAGATGCCAAATTTGCTAACAACCACTATGCCATTGATGACCTCTTCATTCAAAGTCTAATACAAGAGCTTTGTCTCTGACCATTTGCATTTAGATTTCGTACTCTACTTTGCTGTTTAATTTTTGTTCAGGACACCAACATCGGACCCATTCGCACCAATGGACAGTCTGTGAGGCTGGACGAACTCAAACTTCGAGGTCACATGGGACAGACTGTAAGTTGCAGACTCATCCTAAATGGAGAGTCCCATCATATCCAGCCAATCAGATAACTGCTCCTGCAGGTATAGGGTTGAACTGGAGTGACAAAAATGTGGGAGAAAAGTGCCATAAAGTGTACATATTTTTATAATATTGTTTTGACATCATATTAGAAACATCACAAGTTCCAGGTGGATTGTTGGTAACCACCATTAAAGTTGCAGAAGGTTAGTAAATAAAACATATCTGTCCACTTGCATGGCCATGTTCAAATGATTTAAACTACACTATAATCAAAGTAACCTTGGTGAAGTATCCATCTTATCAATGAAATTGAAGTTTTACACCGGTAAGTAGTGATTTCTACAGCGACTGTAAAATTCAAACCCAATTGCTTTTAGAGATTCCAGTCAAGTACAACCAGGCAAGATAAGTTAAACTTTAGACCATGCGATCTATGTAGCTCCAAAAAATGTCACAATACAATTGAAACATGAACTACACAATATTAACAATGCCATTAGTGACGAAAATATGACCTTCGATAGACCAAAAAAATGCCCTAGTTTGGGCATTTAATAAGTAAATTAAATTTTTATAAATTAATACCCTATCCAATGGACAATTGCTTTACCGGTCGACGCGACCGGTCCGCCAAACGTCAGAAAAAGATGTCCTGTGTATAACACTAGCAGAGCCGGTCAGGAGAGCGCATTCGCCAGGTGGCGCATCGTACTTACTTGCTGTCTAGACAACGTGACGTCATAGCATCTTTTTCGTGCCTAGTCCTAGTAAGACCCCTAGTAAGCTGATAGCGGGGCCGGTTGGGTGGGCCTTGTCTGTCCATTGGATAGGGTATTAACTTATAAAAATTTAATTTACTTAATATATATATTAAATTTGCAATTTTATTGCGTTAATACATCCTATCCAATGGACAATTGCTGAATAACTACCGCTTGGTAGGCGGGTAAGCAGCTAGGGACTTGTATGAACTCATAACAAACAAAAATTGAGATGGTCCATTTGACCTAGGGTCAGAGAACCCTGAGAGGTCAAGGTCGGCTGTCAACTAACCGGTAACCCGGGAGTCTACCGACACTGCCCCCTCCTTTTTCTTTCCTTCCCAGTGATGGTCTGGGGAGGGAAGAGAGAGAGAGAGAGAGGGGGGCAGAGTTCAGTCCCAGAAGAAATAACAACTTCCCAAAGGAAGCAAGTCACAGTTTGTTTTTTGTTTTTTTTTTATTAATATATGTACAGAATCTATTTACATTATGTACATATTTGATATATTTACAATATGTACATATTTACATATATACAGTATCTCCTCACTTCTGAGCCTGGTGGTGCACCTGTTGGGCAGCCACTACAGGTCCCAGGTGAAAAAGCTCTGAGTCAGCCCAGGCAACATCCTTTAAGTAGAATTGAGTGAAGGTGTTGTGAGACTTCCAGTGGCAGGCTGACAAGATCTGATCTAAGGAGACCCCTGATTGGAAAGCCTTAGATGCAGCAAAGGCCCTAACATCATGGGCTTTGACCTGATGTAAGGAGAGGGCCTCCTGGTCAGAGAGCTCATAGCACAGGATCACAGTCTGTTTCATCTATGAGGAGATGGTGGCAGGTGAGATGTCTTTGTCAAACCCTTTCTTGAAGGAGACAAAGACTAACTCCTTATTCTGCCTGAGGTCTGAGGTCCTGTCCAAGTAGTAGCGCAGGGCTCTAACTGGACAAAGGGACCTGTCACCCTTGAGTGACCTATCCAGAGATGGTGCCAGGGCTGGTGTGACCACTGGTGCCACACTCTCTGGACCCTCCTTAGCTAGCTGATTCTTGGATAGGAAGCTGGGGGAAGGATACAAGGACACCTTAGACCAGTCTGACTGGTGTCTGATGTTCTTATGTAACCAAGCATGGATCTCACTCCTGCGTTTACCTGAACCCAGGGCCAGTAAGAAAACAGTCTTGAAAGTCAGATGTTTCAAGGAGGCCTCTTTAAGGGGTTCAAAGGGAGCCTTTGTGAGCAGGTGTAAAACCAGGGAAAGGTTCCAGGAGGGGATACCCCTCCTGCCCTTAGGTCTGTCTCTATGGAAACTGTCCAGGAGACGAGTGAGATTTTCATCCTTGCTGACATTAATGATGGAATTGCCCAGATAGTCAGCAATGGCTGATCTGTAGCCATCAATAGTGCCTGGTTGCAACTTCTTGTCCTGAAACAAGTGCAGGAGGAAGTCAGCAATGGCTTTCAGAGGTGGTGCCCTGAAGTCCACCTGATTACTGAGGCACCACTTTGTAAAAATGGTCCACTTTGCCTCATAGACAGATCTGGTTGATCCTCTTTGAGGAGCCTCAATTCGTGCTGCCACTGCCTCAGAGAAGCCTTGCTCCTTGATTGCTGAGGCTCTAGGAGCCAGGCATGTAGGTTGAGATTCGACAGGTTCCTGTGAAGGACCTGGTTGAATGGCTGAGACACTAGGTTGGGCAGACACAGTGGGATCTGGCTTGACATTGCTACCAGGTCCCAAAACCAGGGCATGTTGGGCCACCCTGGTGCAATCAGGATTATCCTGTTGCAGGGGTAGTCCTGGAGCTTCACCACTTTGCCCAAGATGGCTGCCGGTGGGAAGGCGTATGGGTCCAGGTCCTCCCAGGATAGGCTGAGTGCATCCACTGCCCAAGCCTGGGGGTCTGGGACCGATGAGACAAACTGAGGTAGTTTGTTGTTGAATTTGGTGGCAAACAGGTCCACTTGAGGCTGGTGCCACCGGTTGCATATGGCTTTGAATACCTCTGGATGAAGTGACCACTCCGTTTGAATGGTCTGGCCCAGCCTGGATAGCTTGTCTGCTATCACGTTCAGCCGGCCGGGGATGTGACGTGCCCTGAGGGTTACTTGCTGCCTGGTACACCAGGACAGTATTCTCCACAGTAGGGCACACAGAGAGCCCGACTTCATCTCCCCCTCTTTGTTGATATAAGCAACCACTGTTGTGTTGTCTGTAGCTATCAACACTGTCTTGTTGCAGACGAGGGTTCGAAACTCTTTTAGAGCTAGAAATACTGCTTTTAGCTCTAAGTGGTTTATGTGCAGCTTGCTCTCTGGAAGGGACCAGGATCCCCTTGCAGTGTGCTCGTCTAAGTGAGCGCCCCACCTTTCTTTTGATGCGTCTGTAAAGATTTGCAGAGCATGTTTTAGAGGGTGTAATGGTTGACCTAGAAGCACATTGCTTTCCTCCAGCCACCTGGATCACCTTTTCCAGTGACTCTGGGACCCTCCAATTGTTTTTCAAGTGCCACTGTATGGGTCTCATGTGAAGGCGCCCTAAGTGGACTTGCTTTTCTGTTGCTATGAGTAGACCTATGAGGGACATGAATTGTCGGACCGGGCACACCGGATCCGACATTATGGATCTGATCTTGTCTGTCAAGGTCTGCCAACGATCTTCTGTTGGTCTGACCCTGCCCTCTTTCAGGTCGAACTGGTAACCTACGAAGTTGAAGACCTGTTTGGGAACCAGTTCTGATTTTTCCAGCCACCCTAGTTCCTGGCACAGTGTGACCAGGGTTTGAGTATGCTGGAGACAGGTGTCGTGGGTAGAGGCTCTCACCAGCCAGTCGTCTAGGTACTGGTGGATCCTTATACCCTTCTGAAGTGCCATGAGTTTTACCTCTTTGGCCACCACTGTGAACTCCATAGGAGCTGTTGATAGACCAAAGGGTAGGGCTTTGAACTGGTAGGACCGACCCTGGAGGTGAAAACGCATGTACTTCCTGGACTGACTGTGAATAGGTATGTGGAAGTAAGCGTCCTTGAAATCTATGGAAGTGACCCACTCCCCTGCCTGTAGGGAGGTCCTTATTGTCTCTGGGGTCTCCATCTCGAACGACCCTGTGTTTAAAAAGGTGTTCAAGGTGCTCAGGTCCAGGACCGGTCTCCACCGGTTGTTGGGTTTGGGTACCAAAAATAGCCGGTTGTAAAAACCCAGTGAGTTCTGATTTTCTACCGGTTTGACTGCATTCTTGTTTATCAGCTGATACAGTGCCTCTAAAAGGAAGGACTGTTTGGCTGAGTTGTGGTAGCTGCTTATTACAGTCGGTGACCTTGTCAAGTGGGGTCTGAACCAGAAAGGAAGGGTGTAACCCTCCCTCAGTGTGGTGACTACTTTTGGACTTGAACCCAGAGCTTCCCATTTCTCCCAACACTGGCTTAATCTCGCCCCTACAGGAGGATCTATAACAGCATGTTGGGCATTGGCTACAAGCTTTACAGAAGACAAATGACCTACACAAGAAACACTTTTCACATATTTTATTTCTGTGTACATTTGACAAGTATTGGGATTTACGCCTTTCCTTTGTGGCAAACACAATATGAGCATTTGCAACATGTGAGTTTGCAGTCAAATTTAATGTCACTTTGCTGGTCTTTGCAATCACTGGTGCCGGGTCCAAGTCTTTCTGACCGGTTACAACTACAGAGTTTGTCTGACCGGTCACAAAATTTACACAGTAATTGTCATTTAGACGACTTGGACCCCTTGGCAGGCTTCTGGGAGATGTTGGAGGCCTTGCCTCGACCCCTCCTGGTTTGCTGATTGTCTCTGATCTGCTTCCAAGCAGGGACGTTCTTCCTGTCGGTGTGACGACTAGCAGACTTGTCACTTGCAGAGTACGGGTGGAAGTGACCTTGTTGTCGGTGAGAAGTACCGGACGAACGCCTCTCCTCACTCTTACTGATTTCCTCTTCAGCCTTGGCAATCAGCTGATCCGGAAACAAGGTGTCTAGATGGACTGGAGACGTTCTTAAGGCGTGCACAGTGTCTTGTTTAACCCCAGCATGCAAATAGTCCAGGTAACTATCCCTGCGAGCTAGGGTGAAGTTGGCCATGTTGACGAAGACTGCCTCTGACAGATCTTGCATTGTCCTGGCCATTGCTTGAGATATTGACCGGTTGAAAGTGGTCAAGTACTCCAGTTCATTAACAGCTTGCCTCATCTTTTCTGATGACTTTCCTTTACTGTCCAGACTCAGGGTTTTTAACTGAATGTTCATTGAGTCCTGAACCCTGGTCAGGCACCTTGATAAACCAGCAGCCTGGTTGCACATCACTGTCTGTTCACGTGCTGCCCTTTCCCAGTGTCTGAGTAGCTCTTGGCTGAAGACCCGAGAGGGTGGAGTAGAGGACATATTCCTTCTAGCAACCCTGCTAAATGAGTGGTTGAGTTTGGCCGGGTCTGGTGACCAGGTGCGTACTGTTGAACTCTCATTGTCCTTCTCAGCATGCATCCCGTACCATCTGGATGGTCTAGGGGTTTTGATGAACTGATCCCTGAGGAGGCCAGTGTTGTCAGTGTTCCTGGTGGGGTAGCCCTCGTTGATGGTGAGGTTGAGGCTGGGCATCTTTCTGCAAAGCCAGTCATCAACTGGAAGTTTCACACTGACTTTACCGGTTGGTTGAGTACGGGCACCGGCAAAAGGATTATCATCAGCAGTGGAGGACACAGTTTCGAATTCAGGAACCCTGTGCCAGTTCATGAAGCTCCTCACACCCCTCATGGTCTCCCTATAGTTGGCCTCCTCAGTTGGTTCAGGGGCAGGGTCATCTCTGGAGGCATCTCTGTCTGCTGACTGGTCCCTGTGGGTGTCACCACCCAGAGAACCGGTAGTACTGAGCTGGTCAGCTTCACTGTCAGAGGCTGCACTCAGATCTTCATCACCGGTGGGCTGAACCTCTGGGAATGAACCGGGGGCCTGAACAGGCTGGGTTGCTATCCCTGCACCGGGAGCCCCAAGGGGCTGGGTGGCAGTCTGCATCTCCTCTACAGCATTACCGGTGGCCTGGTCAAGGCAGGGACCGGGTTTCTCAGTGGGCAGGCTCTTCTCAACAGGCAGCTTGCTGGTGGAAGGCTCAAAAAAAGGCTTCCCAGTGGGAGTCACATCAGAAGCTGGCTTCACAACCGGTTCAACCGGCACTGTGAAGGTCTTGGCCAGGATCATCGCCTCAAGTCTGGAAAATCTCTCTGCCCACTTGTCATCTAAACTCTTGAGATCTTCAGCTGATGGTTTGGTGCTGGATCTCTTCTTAGAGGCAGAAGGTTTGGGAGACTCACCACGATTCGTCATCTTGGTAGTGGGTGTTGACTGCACGGCCTTGCCCTTTTCCACCCTTGCCAGTACACTGACGTGTGCTGGATCCACGAGAGTGGGGGTGGAATTGGTTGAAGTTGTAGTTGTCGTCTTCTTCTCTTTTCTGTCCCTGTAAGCTAGGGTGGCCAGCTGAAGGACCTGGTCAGGGGTAAACCCCTTGCAGATAACACATTCTTTCTTCAGGACGCAGGGGTCGTCGCCTAGCCCTTTGTCCCTACAACGTGCACACTTGGAGTGGGTGTCAAACCCAGCCATAGCGTGTCCGCAGGAACCTCTTCTCTGTCCTGGAGAAGACATAGTTGTAGATAATACTTCTAAACTTCTTCAAAGATGAAATAAAGCAGTTGAGTTCGTTGTAAAACGAGAAAATTCCTTGTCGTTGAAAACACGTCTTCACTCTCCACGCGCCAAATGAAAAAGATGCTATGACGTCACGTTGTCTAGACAGTAAGGAAGTACGATGCGCCACCTGGCGAATGCGCTCTCTTGACCGGCTCTGCTAGAGTTATACACAGGACGTCTTTTTCTGACGTTTGGCGGACCGTTCGCGCCGACCGGTAAAGCAAATGTCCATTGGATAGGATGTATTAACGCAATAAAAATGATAATTTTGCTTCAAAATGATTGTCGATCTAATAAAATCTAACAGAGACTTTGACAGAACTTAATCAAAGCCAGTCGGTGTGACCACACTTAGTGTTGTTAAAGCATTACTGTGCAGAGATGAGGAAAGTGTAAATTGACACCTTCTAAGGCACTTAAATGAAAGCACTAGAAATTATATTTAATTTAGTATCATAATGGCTAACTGTGGTATTGTCCTCTCACTGATGTTTTTGTGACAAAGGGACTAATTCTGTTTACCTGGTAATAAATTCTGGGATTGCTGAGCTATAAATTACATCTCTGGTTAAGGTCCAATGATGTCTCTGTCAAGGTCAAATGACATTACAGTACTAAAAATCTTTTATTTCACTTGTTACTGGTCCTAGGATTTCAGAATATAAAATCATGGACTGCAAATGTTTTCATAAAAAGTAAATGAAAGTGTGACACCTGTCTCAAAGTAAAACAGGATTGGCTAATTAAAAGTCATTATTTCTCCCTTATTACTGATAGGTCATAGACCAAACTATCGGTTAAAAATTAAAGAAAAAGTCGTAACGGTTTTTCGCTGTAGGTTTCATGCAGTGCCAGAAGCTACTGGGCAAATCATTATGATACAGCCAGTGAGGAAGTAAACAGCGAGAACTCATACTGGGTTGGAATCCAGGTACGTAGCAAGAAAAAAGAGACATAATATGTACAGTATATTATAATTATTGATTCTTTGTAAAACTTGTATTTTTTTTGGTTTCAGTATATAATGATAAGACACAGAGGTCCCAATAACATAACACTTTCCAAATACTGCAATTATTGCAGAAAAGTCATTCAAACTATGTTTAAGTAGTTTTTTAGCTTTATTCATAGTATATGCCAGTCTTATAATTGAAAGAGACATAAAACATTATACACTGGAATATTAGCCACCAGAGCAATAACCCAATGCCCTTGTTCCACCGAAAGGATTAAGCCCCGACCCTGTCGGAGACCCTTAATCGTGGACAGTCGGTGAAAAAAAAACAAAAATGGGCGGGAAAACTGGATCGGTTTGAAAGTCTGGGATTAAGTATAGATCGTCCTCAGGACGCCTCAGGCGGCCCCAGACAGTCCCTAACTGGTCTGGGATTAAGAACCGACTAAGCCATTTTTCTGGTCGGTTTGAACCACGATCCTGTCGTAGACAAACCGACTGGGTCCCAGGACGCCTCAGGCCTCCTAGGACTAAGCCCCGACTAACCCAGGATTAAGTCCCGACCCCACAAGGTGTCCTGAGGCGTCCCCAGGCATCTCCAGACTGAGATAGCCAATTTTTGTTTTGCAATGGGACTAAGGGTCGCAGGAAGCCTGGGACTAAGGAATAGAGGGTCTGGGACTAAGGGTCGGCGACTAAGGGTCGCAGGCGGCCTGGGACAGCATAGGACTGTGTAAATTTGGTCTGAGGAGGCCTGAGGAAGCCTGGGACTGGACATTTTCTTTATGGCGGGAAAAAATAATCGGTTGGGGTCGGGAGAAATATCAAACATGTTTGATTTTTCACACGGCCTCAACAGACCACAACCGACCCTTACAGGACGCCTGGGACTAAGCAAATTTTTGAAACCGACCCTCAAAAACCCTTAATCGGGAGCCTTAGTTGTGTGGTGGAACACCCACATTACAGAGTCAAAAATTTATTTTTCACAGGGACTTAAGGTTGCCATAAACTGAACACCTTCCTCAGATCTATGTATGCCTCCATGCCAAAATACATTAGACTCTGTATAATCAGAACATCCGATATCCAAAACACTTGATTCTATTCATGTGCAGTAACTTTTACTTAAAACTTCAAAAATACTGCATTTTCAGATGTTGGGACCTTAAAATTAGTTCCACTAACACCTAAATACAACATACAATGGTTATACTTATACAGGGTCTACAGTATGAATAAAATCCAATGACTTTTTGGAATATTAGTCATTAAACCTTAATGTAACCTTAACATTGCCATAATTAAGTTCTGTTTGGCACACAAAGGTTGATCAATAAGTGCACATGTATCTTATATTCTTGAGACCTAGGTATGACTAAATACAGACAAATTAAATTACCACACAAAAATGAAATTTATTTTGAAATGTAAGCCATTAGAGTGGTACCCTTACTGTTGCGATAATTAAGCTCTCTTTGGGACTTCAGGATTAAAAAAATGTGAACATCTCTAGACATGCAAAGTCCAGATACATACAAAACATATACGAATCCAATATGTCGTTTTGGAGTCATTTTTCAAATAAGAGAATCTGACCAATGCATGCACACACAGGCCACATTAATTTTTATAATGTCATCCCACAAGCTGGCAGGAGATAAAATCAACACTAAAACTCCATACATTATACAGAAATGTGTATTTTGTGTGGGTTTTGCACACATTTCAACCTTGACTTTATCAGGGGCCAGCACTGACAGTCATACCAGAAGAAAACGAGGATGATGTGGAACTTGTCTACACTTCCACTGTTCCCATTACTTGTGGTTGTTGCCTGGGAGAAGATGTGGATGGGAGACCATTTAGGGACAAAGACTCCTGCAAGTAGGGATATTAATGCTTTTATTGGTCCAGGATTGAAAATCAATTCCCCACCAGTGTTTACAGGATTAATCATCTTACTCTGCAGCCCATGATTAATTTAAAAAATAGCATCAGAGATGCCCGTACCCGACAGCCTAGGGAAATATTTTCAACACCATGAGATATAGAAGTACTGTACCAGTACAAAGTTCAGGATACTTTTAGAGCACTGTCAGTTATATAGAGTTCCAAACAATGTTTAAATGGAGAAAATAATGTTTAAAAGAAAGATAATGCATGTAAAAATGAAGTATTAAAACATGATAATTAAATAAAAAGATGACAGCATTATTCAGTAAACTAAAATTCAACACTTTTTATCTACATCTGCATATCCAAATTATGGTTTAGATGTTTTGACTATTACCATGCATATAAAAGTGGTAATACATTTAATGAATCCTTATGTGTGGTGTTGGAGCAAAATCTGTGGCTCACTTGATGAAATTCTATCTCTTACAATGGGAAGTTATGGAAGTAAAATTCTTAATAAATTCTAATGTGAATTAACAGTGTTTAATCTGCATCAAAAGACAGACCCAAAGGTGCAACAAGATTTTAAAGGTCAAGGTCACTACGACAAGGTTAAAGGTCAAATTAAGGTCACATCATGATAATACACACCCATAGCCCCTAACTAATGTCCCTACCAAGTATCAACTTCCTACACCTTACAGTTTCTGAGATATAGCCCAGACAAGATTTTATAGGTCAAGGTCGCTACGGCAAGGCCCAAGGTCAAATCCTGGTCAGACCATGACATTGCACACCTGCACCCCCTAACCAATGTCCCTACCAAGTATCAACTTCCTACACCTTACAGTTTCCGAGATATAGCCCAGACAAGATTTTATAGGTCAAGGTCACTACGGCAAGGTCAAAGGTCAAATCAAGGTCACACCATGACAATGCACAACTACACCCCCTAACCAATGTCCCTACCAAATATCAACTTCCTACACCTTACAGTTTCTGAGATATAGCCCGGACAAGATTTTATAGGTCAAGGTCACTACGGCAAGGTCAATGGTCAAATCAAGGTCACACCATGACGTTGCACAACTACACCCCCTAACCAATGTCCCTACCTAGTATCAACTTCCTACACCTTACGGTTTCTGAGATATAGCCTGGACATTTTCAAACTCAAGGTCACTATGGCAAGGTCAAAGGTCAAATCAAGGTCAGACCATGACGCTGCACACCTACACCCCCTAACCAATGTCCCTACCAAGTATTAACTTCCTACACCTTACGGTTTTTGAGATACAGCCTGGACAAACTTTTTCCTGCCACCCACCCACCCATCTGGACACCATGGGTGAAAATAATACCTTGACAGCCCTTAAGGGCTGTGGGGTAAAAATGAATGAATTTGGCCTAGGGCAACAAAATCATTTTTACGTGAAGTTGGACAACAGAGCAATAATATTTTAAACAATGATAACCCTTATGAATATTCAGTTAAATTTTAATTTAAAATTTTATGTTAGGATTGACTTTTGTTGTTCCACTGATACAGCATGCTGCCTATTGACATAATTATAATTTCCACAGTCTCAACAATTCTATGATTGTTTCCATGCACACACTTGTTCAGCTTTAAACAGTTGTATGAAAATGTTTCTAAACTATTAACATACTGATTCTATTAGGTTATTAAACTCAGACAAGGAAGTTTATGTAATTCATGGCATGTATATGTTTGCTTTAAAAAACTGTGGATGGATTTTAATGAAATTATCAGGAAATATTGAAAATAGTACAACGAACAGATGATTAAGTTGTGATATTTCTCCAGATCACCACGAAGTTCCAGGAATATTTTCAAAGGATCTTTTTTCATTGTACTCCAGGGCCATAATCGAGGGATTGTTAAGGATTGTAATCTAAAATTCGCCAGGAATCTAAAATTGGCGACCTCTAAAACCTTAGTTAATTTTATGAAGAAAATAATGTTTGTCTTAAAATTGGTATTTTTCAGTTCACAAAGCCTTACTTTACTGTACATTCAACAAATGTCACCTCAATTCACTTATTTAATTAGACTATTTCCACATGTGGCGAATTTCAGATATGTGGCGAATTTTAGATTTCTTACTTTAACAATTTTGAAATGCATATTTTGTAGCATGAATAGTGAAAATGAGTTCATAAAATGATTCTACTGTGTAATTAATTCACAATCATTACCATTTTTGATGGTCTTCAATGTCAAATGTGTCTGTTTCATTAGGTTCCAGTTCAGATTTAATCCACATGGAGGAGGGCACGATATAGGAACAGACTGTTACATGGTATTCGAACCTGGACAAACCAAAGCTGCACTTTTTGCAAGAGCTGAACGAGTTGGTAATATCCGTGATCAGTTGTCTCAAGTCAACTTCAACAAATACATTAACTGGAATCAAAAACCTATTTGGAATGATTATATGATTCCACCATCCTTGGTATGTAACATTTTATAATAATTATTGTACTTTTTACTACATAAATTTTGTAAACTGTGACAATTATTCTTATAAAAGGACACCACAAAAATCAGTACAACTGTCTCACAGCTCAAGGACTTGTAGAGTTCTCCAAAGGGGGTTTTAATTATGTAGTTGTAAGTAGCAATGTTAAACTAATGTCTAAATGTACTGAAAGATAACTGGATTGAAATATTGCAAACCAGAAGATAATAGGAATACAGCAAGCATGCACACTTAATTTCATCATAATTAAAAAATACAAGGATATCATGAAATTGCATTCACAGGTTCAAATAAAGAATGTCATCCGTACTGGCCATTGTAGTTCTGTTACGGATCCTCATATTATCACTTTTGACCGAAAGTACTACTACCATCTGTATGAACCTGGTAACTTTATTCTTGTCAAGAGCTCCTCCTCCAGATTATTTGAGGTGAGTCTTGTTATTGCTGTTTTGCAACTGGTATGTTATGAGTGCATTATCTTTATTACTGGGATATTAAAGATGTCAGAAAGAGAAAAAACTCACACATTTCAGAGCTCCGTCAAGTTGTGTCTAACATTTACTTTTTTAAAATTTTCAGGAATGCAATTTGCTGAAAACTTACTCAAAGTTAAGCGATTACTGCTATTGAAAATTTTATGGCAAGTTCCAAGGTGGTTGCCAAGATTTTTTATAAATAAATAAATGTCAATGTTTTTGCAAAAATCCAAGAAGGCTGCAGGAAATACAATTTTTTTCATGCTTTTATAAAAATCCACTCAAAGTCACTCTATCTCACTCTGTTGACATGATACAGGCAATTTATAATTTCTGCAAAACTCAAGAATAGCTGCATAACATGGGGGGCAATTAAAGTTTTATCAGGTTAATATATGCTATTATGCATATCCTAGGGGTCCAAAATTCACCTCATTCAACGCATTCTTTATAGGCAATTTTTATATTTTCTATTATATAAAACTCCATGGCTACCATCCATGGGAGAAAATGGAAAAAATTGCTAATTTAATAACTTAAAGTAAATTAATTTTTTATAAGTTAATATCCTATCTAATGGAGAATTGCTAAACTAGTCGGTGCAGACCGGCCAGCCAAACAAAAAAGACCCCTAGTAAGTTGATAGCGGGGCTGGCTGGGAGGGCCTTGCCTGTCCATTGGATAGGATATTTACTTATAAAAATTTAATTTACTTTTTAAATTTGCAATTTTATTACATCAATACATCCTATCCAATGGACAATTGCTAAATAACTATCTCTTGGTCGGCGGGTAAGTTACTAGGGACTTAAGTGAACTCATGAAACAAACTAACAAAATTTTCCAGACCTGGGTTGAACTTAAGGTCAGGAAACCCTGTAGGGCCACGGTCAGTTACCAACAGCTGGTTCCATGGGGCTATACTGATGTTGGCCCTCCCTTTTTTAACAGACCTGCTCTGAGATAGGGGAAGAGAGGAATGAGTTCAGTCCCAGAAGGCAAATAAACCTCCCGTAGTAATCATGTCACAGTTTTTGTTTGTTCTATTTTATGAACTATTTACACTATGTACAAAATATACAAATCTCCCCAGCATATAGGCCATTTGTGGCTCTGCTGAGCAGCCACTATAGGGCCCAAGTGAAAGAGCTCTGAATCAGCCCAGGTTCAAATGGAGCCTTTGTTGTGTGGTGCAACATCAGGGAGAGGTTCCAGGAGGGCATTCCCCTCCGTCCTTTGGGTCTGTCTCTATAGAAACTATCTAGGAGATGAATGAGATTTTCATCTCTACTGACATTAATGGGTAAATTTCCCAGTTTATTACTGAGTCCACCTTATTACTGAGGCACCACTTTGTACAAAATGGCCCACTTTGCCTCATAGACAGATCTGGTTGATCTTCTCTGAGGATCCTCAATTCTTGCTGCCATTGCCTCAGAGAACCCCTGCTCCTTGATTGCTGAACCTCTAGGAGCCATGCATGCAGATTTAGGTTTGACAGATTCTTGTGTGGAGTCTGATTGAATTGCTAAGTGAGTAGATTGGGCAGGGTGGACAAACTCAGTGGGATTTAGCTGGACATGGCCACTAGATCTCAGAACCAGGGCATGTTGGACTAGCCTGGAGCAATCAGAATTATTCTCCTGTATGGATAGTCCTGCAACGTCTCCACCACTTTGCCCAAAATAGCTGCTGGTAGGAAGGCATGTCGGTCCAGATCCTCCCATGGCAGGCTGAGTGTATCAATATTGACTGCCCAGGCCTGGGGATCTGGCACTGGTGACACAAACTGGGCTAACTTGTTGTTGAACCTTGTTGCAAAAGGGTTTATTTGAGGCTGGTGCCACCTGTTGCATATCACCTGGAAGACCTCTGGAAGAAGGGACCACTCTGTTTGAATTGTCTGGCCAAACCTGGATAGCTTGTCTGCTACCACATTCAGCCAGCTTGGAATGTGTCAGGCTTTGAGAGTAACCTGTTTGCTGGTACCCCAGGTCAGGATTTTCCACAGAAGGGCACATAGAGGACCCAACCTCATTCCCCCGTCTTTGTATACACAGGCAAACACTGTGGTGTTGTCTGTGACTATCAGGACTATGCAGAGGTCTTGGAACTTTTTAGGGCCAAAAAGCCTGCCTTTAGTTCCAGGCAATTTATGTGTAGCTTGCTTTCTGGAAGGGACCTGGTTCCCCTTGCAGTGACCATTTAAGTGAGTGCTCCACCCTTCTTTTGTTGTTTCTGTAAACAAATGCAGAGCATGTTCTAGTGGGTGTAATGGTTGACCTTGGAGTACATTTATTTGCTTTCCTCCAACCACCATTTTAGATGAGGGTGGAGCGACCTTGGAACTGGTATCACCTTTTCTAGTGATTGTGAGACCCTGTCGTCATCCCAGGAAGACCTGTTTTTCTGTTGCCGTCAACAGCCCTATGACAGACATCAGTTGCCGGACCAGACAGGTCAATCTGATTAATAATTCTCTGATTTTTGCTGTCAGTGTCTGCCATCGGTCTAGGGTGGGCCTGACCTTGCCCTCTTTCAGGTCGAACTGGTAACCTACAAAGTTGAAAACTGCTTAGGGTGCAGTTCTGATTTTTCCATATTTACTATTCGCCCAGGTCCCGACACAGAGGTACTAGCATTTGCCTATGCTGAAGACAAGTTTGGTGGGATCTGGCCCGGACCAACCAGTCATCTAGGTACTGTTGGATTCTTATACCCCTCTGTAAAGCCATCAATTTGACCTTTTTGGTCACCACAGTGAACTCCAAGGGAGCTGTGGACAGGCCAAATGGCAGTGCTTTGAACTGGTATGTTTTGCCCTGGACATGAAATCTCAGATATTTTCTTGATTGGTTTTGTATGTTTATATGGAAGTAGATGTCCTTGAAATCTATGGATGTCACCCACTCCCCTGTCTGTAAGGAGGTCCGGATAGTTTCTGGTGTCTCCATTTTGAATTTTTCTGCCTTGAGGAATTTGTTGAGATTGCTTAAATGTAATAGGGGTCTGCATTTGTTGTTTGGTTTTGGGAGCAAAAATAGCCAGTTGTAAAAGCCCAGAGATTCTTGATTTTTCACCAACTCTACTGCATTTTTGTTTGTCAGCTGATGCAATGGTTCCAACAGGAAGAGGTTCCTGTGGGGATGTACATAGCAGCTGACGATTGTCAGTGATCTTAAGTTTGGTCTGGTCTGGATAGGGAGGGTGTAGCCCTCTTTCAACATTTGTACTATTTTGGGTCCGGCCCCCACGGCTTCCAAAGTTTCACAAAACTGGTTTAGTCTAGCCTCTACAGGCAGATTTTGTGCAACATTTGGGACATTTGGTGCAAGTTTGACAGAAAACAATTGATCACACACGTAACATTGTTCACATATTTTAATGACCAACAGCCGGAGTTATGCCTTTCCTTTGTGGCTGCCCTTAACCATATGTGCATGATTTACAATAACTGAGTTTACATTTGCTGTATCTCCAGACACAGGTCCGGTCTGGTGACACTGATACAAATTTACAGTCTCTTAGATGTTTCTGTGGTCCAATCCAGTGGAGCTGATACAAATTTACAATTTTCACAGTCTCTTTTCCCCGAGCCAACTGCCTGCACATTGGAGCACTCACACAGTACTTGTTATTTATATGACAGCTGACCCCTGGCCAGACATGAGGAAAACTTGTTTGACTGCTGACCACCTCTCTTCTTGCTGCTGAAATGACCCATTTGTTTCCATGCTGGTTTGCCAGATCTCTGTTCCTATGTTTGTCTATATCTTCAGCCCTTTTTAACACAGAGTATGGAAACAGTGTTGGGAAGTCCAGAGGAGCTTGACGTCAAGAGTGTCCTGTTTCAGGCCAGACTTCACAAGAGCCAAGTATGAGGCCCTTCTGCATTCGCCATGGTGACAAAGGTGAAATCTGACAGGTGTTCCATGGCCTTGGCTACACACTGTGTGATACTGGTGCTGAAGTTCATCAAATACCGAAGCTCTTCTGTAGCAGTTCCTACTTTGCCAGCCAACTTCCCTTTCGCCTGTTCAGACTGTAGAATTCTGAGCTGCATCTGCATACCTTATTGAACGTTACTATGGCACCTACTGAGTCTGGCTGCTTGATTACACACATAGGTGGACTCCCTTGCTGCCTTCCCCCAATGTCTGAGGGTGAGAGAGACTGTCTGAGACAAGGTATGTGAAATTGGAGCTGGTTATGTATTTAGTCTGGATGATCTTGCTATCCAACTGTATGCACTGTTTAACCTGCTGAATCACAGTGCCAGAATAATATAGAACCGGTCGGTCTGTCCTGGTTGGCGTGGAGCCCGTACCATTTGGGATGAGATTTGCTGTGCTTCACAAACTGATCCCTCTGCAGACCCCCTGTTTCAGAGCTTGTGGACAGGTATCCTTGTGTGAGTGTCAGGTTCAAACCATACATTTTTCTGCACAGGCAGTCATCTGTTGGTAGGTTAACACTGACCTTTCCCACTGGCTGTTGTTTGGGTGCAGCAAAGGGGTTATCCTTAGCACTTGATGTTTGAGTGTGAACGTCTGGAATGTGAGTCCATCCCATATAGGAAAGTACACCATCCATTGGCTCTCTATAATTTTGTTCCTCTGTAGAATCCTGGTCTGTGTAGGGTATAGAGGCCTCCTGTTCCGGATCCAAGACTTCATCTTCCTCATATTGACCAGTGGGAAGTTCCTGAGTAACATTCCTGAGAGTCATTATCCGAATCAGAGCCGGTATCCATATCTCCAGTGATTGTTGGACCTGTACAGGTGAAGTGCTGGGATCAAATCCAGAGTTATCAGTCTTAGACCGGTAAGAGGGCTGCTGATGAAGGGTGGCAGGTTGATTGGTCGGTGGATGTTGAGTAAATGAAGCACTAGGCCTGTTATCAGTCTTAGGCCAGCGAGATGGCTGCTGATGTTAAGTGGCCGGTTGGTTGGTGACTGATGAGTGCTGGCAATAATAGGCCGGTTATCAGACTTAGTCCAGTAAGCAGGCTGCTGAGAGTGAGTGGCCGGTGTGTTTGTAGGTTGTAGATGCTGGTCAGTAGAGCTAGGCAGGTTATCAGTCTTAGGCCGGTGTGCAGACTGCTGATGAACAGTTAGTTTCTGTTGGCCGTTGGTCCGTTGGTCATTCTGAGGCTGGAAAAAGGGATGGTTGTTTTGGTCAAGGTTTAGCTAGAGATACCACTACAGATTGGAAGACTGGCTCTGGCTGGTTAAAAGATTTGATAGAAGAATTGCCTCCAATCTGCTAAACCTTTCAGAAGCTTTAGCCAGTGATTTGCCCTTATCTTTAGCTGAAGAGTCAGCCCTTCTATCTTTATCTTTAGAGCTCCTGATAGATTTTTCAGAACTCTACCTTTTATTAGCTTTATGTCAAGAGAATCTAGTAGTTTGTTGATGGTCTTTCGCCACCCCAATAACAGAAACTAATGCAGGATCCACAAGGGTGGTAGCTGACTCTTCCTGAAAGGCTTTTGGTCACGTTTTCTTCTTCTTTTCCTGATAAGATGGTGTTGACAAACGTGTCTTTTGCTCCTGGGTAAGTATGTTGCAAAACTGGCAGTCTTCATTTTTCAAACAGGGGTCAGTGCCTTTCTCTTTGTCTCTGCAATGGGCACAGTACATGTGGGAGTCGAACCCTGCCACTAATCCACACTTTGAAGAATTTCTCAAAAATCTGTCTGTACAGTACATGAGCCAAAGGAACAAGATGCTATGGTGTCATGCTGTCTAGACAGGACAGAAGTACAATGCGCCTCCTGGTGAATGTACAGTGGGACCGGCCAGTCGGTGAAAACACAGAATGAGTTTTTCTTTTTTTTTTTTTGGTGGGCCAGTCTGCACCAACCAGATTAGCAATTGCCCATTGGATAGGATGTATTAATTAACGCAATAAAATGGAATGTTTTTCCTGACTTTTTCACCCTATGGGTCCAATATCTCTACATCTTGCTCCTCTAGAAATAAAAGCAATTTCACAAAAATCCAAGGTGTCCACTAAAAAGCTTGACTTGGAGCCATTTTTTGAGTAGAACACTACCTGAATATCAACTGGGGTAAAAGTTTTCATGTAAGAAATCTGTCACAAGTTTCACTGCTTCAACAACGACAACAACAGTTTCCTTAAAGATGCTGACATACAAATACTTGAAAAAAACCACTAAATTTATTCAAGTTATGTGACCATATGAAAGGTCAAAGGTAAAATACACATAAGCAGAAAAATTTTCCAAGGCTTCCTCTGTTTTGATTCCAAATTTGAATGTAATCTATCTGATATCAGACAACCTTGCATTTTATGATAGTACCCCCATTAAAACACAGCACACAAAGGGACTTCTATGAGAATACCCAAAAGGCATGTAGGGCAATATAAAGTATATACGGTATATATGGTATATACACAGGTATTGTGAGTATTCTTGAATTGGATTTGAGGCCTTTCCTAATCCCCTACCTTCTGAAACTGTGTCTTTCTGTTGTGTCCCAATCACTGTGAAACTCTACCCTATGATCATGCACCTATTCCAAAGTTTTATACATTTTTTTTATAATAAGGGCTGCTTTTTAGACTCAGTGACCTGCAGAAGCCAATTGTATAAATCAGGTGAAATAAGCACAGAGAGAGGTCAGGCCTATTTAAAATATGGGGTAAATTCAGGCATTTTTGGCCTCAAATGCCTTACATAATCCACAAATGCCATTTTTCTTTAAAAGTTCCTTTCTGCTTATTTCTGCTCATCCAATAACTACTTGGGCCATCTTGGATCGACAAAAGTAGTTCCCCTATATACACTGCCTGGAAATAACGGTTTCATATTATAATTTTCTCTGTAACTCACCAGCAATTTATTCAGGCACTTACTAGAGAAAGGTGAGCAACACAAATGGATGGCAAATCAGTGATCAGAGGGATCCTCCAAACACAGAACACTATCTTTGGTCTGGTCCTTCGATCTGGTGACATTTTGGGCATTTCCTTTTGAGGAAATAATCCTTCAGGATCTGACTAGTCTGAAGTCAAAAGAGTAACTGCTGTCTTCCACAAATTGGTTTTCAATCAGTTCCACAGGGCCCTATCCAGTTTAGTGTATCATTCTTCTACCTGCCTCTGCAAGGTCACTGAACTGCTGCTTCATTACTTCCATGTCTTCCTCTACTTGTTGGGTCAAGTTCATGCAGGCAGTTTCCCCCTTTATTACAAAGTAATTAACAAGGAACATATTACGATCATAAGGATCCCTAAGGATAAGCTAATATATATGGTAGGAATGTGTTACAAACTTTATGAAGGATAATACAAACCTTATGTGAAACCCACACAAACACAGCATCTATAGAATTGCTCTTAATAATTACATATATGTGACTGTGCAACCAATATTTCTCAGGAACACAAAAAATGGTCAAATGAGCTGCAGATCTGCTTAAAGGAATTCAACAGTCCCAGGCTTACTCTGGAACTTTGCTCAAACATTCCAGATCTCTAATTTTTCATAGTTGAGGAGCAAGATTCAGCTACTTCAAAGTGGAATAGGCCTATTGAGGAAACCACTTTAAAGCCAAATTACCTTTAAAGTACAAGTTAATATCAGGTCCCAAATGGCCCTTTACCATGACTGAAGTCTCTGTTATCTAGAAGTAATACATACTTTGTCTTTTTTTGCATTATTTGAGATTAAATTAATTGGCTTTCTCTGTAAAGTGTACTTTGTCAGTAATCTCTAGAAAAGCATGTCATAACTCTTGTAAAATAATTTCAACTCACTGCTTGCCCATGGTATAGTCTCTAAGCTCATCTACTAATACTACTATCTCTGTTATCTAGAAGTAATTTGAAAAATTTTGTTGTAAACTGTCCCTGCCGGAGCTAGTAAGACTGCCGACAGTTTCAGTGAATCCTGTAGAAAATCTTCAATCTAGTGGACAAAAATATACAAAACTAAAAGAACTTGGCTCATTCTCATGAAACACAAGCCTTTAGAAGAAAAATAAGTATTCTGAACAGAGGAAATGTCTTCATCCAACAGCAAAACATCAATGCCGCCATCTTCCAAATAGTGGCGCTCCATCCACCATAAACTGACCACAAGAGCACTTTTTCTCTGTACTTCTTTAATTTCGTCCTGAGAAGACATTGTCAACACAGATGTCTTACCACAGAACTCAAAAAGCCATAAAAAATCCATGAACTAAATAAAAAATCCAAATAGAAAAAACACGTCCACACTCTGGGATGGCCAACAAAAATAATGAAGGTTGTTTACTAGCGTGGTCACATGATCACTAGGGGGACATGCTAGTTCACACTCACTCACTGGCCTCTTAAGGTTTCTTAAAACGTTTCTCAACGTTGGCCAGTGAGTTGGATGGCACCAACATATAGCAATGGTCAGGAAATGGTAAGTGTATTTTTCGCAATAAAAACATACTTTGTCTTTTTTTTCATTATTTGAGATTAAATTAATTGGCTTTCTCTGTAAAGTGTACTTTGTCAGTAATCTCTAGAAAAGCATGTCATAACTCTTGTAAAATAATTTCAACTCACTGCTTGCCCATGGTATAGTCTCTAAGCTCATCTACTAATACTACTATCAACGTTTCAGATTCATTCCCTTCTGAGACTCTGTCGGCGGAATAATAGAGTATCCTGTAACTGTGGAGTGGCTGTGAGGGAGGGAAACATAATCATCGGAGTAGACAATTGTCAAGGCCATTTCAGAACTTTTAAAAAAAAATTAGTTGGAACATCACAAGATCATGGTACAATGACAACCAATGCTGCAGGGACAGAGTTTACCGTATGTGTCATGAAACCTGTTCAATTTCAGAGATTACTTTTACCATTTCTATAATTACAATATCTCTGTTTACAAAGTATTGAAGCATTGTGAAATTTACATATCAATATAAATTTGAAAGAATTTTATGAGAAAAGAACATTGTATATTTTGTAAGTAAAAGTTTTGTTCATAAAAGTATTTACTATTTTAATAAATTGCCTTTTTGACCAAACAAAATATGGGACTGTATAACTCGATATCAACCTTTTAAGTTTTGACCCAAAAGATAACAATAGGGAAAAAATAATCAGGATGTGGCTTAATCTGGCCCCTTGTTTTTACACCATGTTAATATCCTTCTTCAGTCAGGACAACTACTGCTATATACATGAAGAAGTATTGAAAAGTAGAGAAAATAATACAGACAAAATAATTTTTAGTATGCTCTTTTCATAATATCAGAATGGTTGTAAAAATTTTGTAAAATATAATTATATAGATTACCATGCCAAGTGGGGCCAAAGTTGTGGCTACAAATGATGTTTATTGGCATCTCAATGTTAATGTTTACCTGCCAAGTGAAGATTATGGAAAAACTGAAGGACTTTGTGGCACTTGGGATGGAGATGCAACAAATGACTTCAAAAAAAGGAACACGGATGAATATGTTCCACATACAATAAGCATTCCAAAAGAATTTACCAAGACCTACAAGTAAGCATGATATTTCAGTTATGAAATGTCAGAATGGTATGATGTTCTTTGTCATATTAATTAATCATAGTAAGAAAAATAATATTAATTTCATAAAGGGTGCTGTATTCATGAGAATATGAATAGTTAACAAAACTCATAAATTTATGTGACTTTGGAAAAATTACTTACATGTCCTACACTTTATGGGGTGGGGTTTCATTTGCACACAGGGTTTAAACCTCAAAACTCCTTTTAGGCCAATTCTACTGTCATGTGCAGTGTGTGGATGTCAAGACTCACATAGTGACAAAGAAGGCTGGCCCTTGGATTTTTTCCCTCACTCCGGGCTTACCATCTGAGGCTGTATGCCCTGATGTTGTTTCCCATACAGATCATGACATGCACATATCCAGCACAATGAGTAATCCTGTTTACACCAGCAGTAAGACTGCCTTTGTGAAGTACCCCTGTCCAAAGTTTGGTACATGAGATGTGGCAACAGTTTGCAAGATGTAAAAAAGCATTCAGGGCTACTTGTATTGGCCCATTCTAATTTAATTAATTCAACAAGAAAGACTTGGTTCATTCAAGACTGAAACTTTTAATTTGATACAAGCAGAAATTCCAGATGCTTTACCAGTCCCAGATGAACCCATCCAACCAGCCTCAAATGGCTAAATATCAGCTGCAACCACAGCCAAGCAAGTCCAACCAGTGCAACATATGCAGATGAGCAGCATGAGGAGTCAACTCACTTTCCTTACTCATCATCATCTGAAGGTATTCCAGTACCAGCCACATTAATAAAGACCAGAGAATTCCAAGACACTATTCCACAACAGTCTCAGTTGTTCAAGTAGTCTGAGAAACCACAACCCAACCAACAGAGTCAATAACCACGGGCTCCTGTTTTTGTTTACCAGCTACTGTCACCAGGTCTAAATGAACCAGCTGGCACAATATTCTATCAGTCACCACAGAAGTTAGAACAACCTTTGCAGCCTTAAATCTACCCACTCTCATTTGAGAATCCACATGTCATTTGCCCCTTCAGTGATCCATAGCCTTGGACTTATTACAGACAATGTGAGTTAAATCATGCTTGGACACACCAAACTTGTGCCTTCCAACTACATTCATGCCATCACTGACACTGTAGACTCGAGTCACAGAATAAGGTCTTAGCATCAAACAACAAACACATGTTAGTATCCATGTAACTTCACTTTACCACAATGCAAGCTACAACATTCACAGTATCAACCGACAGCATCGCTATACCCATTCTGTCACCTCACTTTACTGTGTCATCAGCCATGACATCAACCACATCAACTAACAACACTAACATGTTAGCCACTGCATAGCATCACTTTACCATGTCACCAGCTGTGACCACAACATCAACCACCCTATTAGCCAACAAAGTAAACACAATTAATAGTCCTTTTCAGGACTAACTAATTAATCTTTTCCAAACATTTATAAGAAAAGAAACAAGAAAAAGTTGTTAAACAAAACATGAAAAATCACATTTCAAAAAAAAACTGGCTAAAACCAAAAATGCAAATTCAAAAGTACTCTAAAGAAACAGGCCAACAGCTTAGCAAAATATAACAAGTCCCCCCTCCCCCCACCTAAAAAACGGGTGAAAACATTTCTTTTAAAATATACTTCAAAAGACCTAGGATAAAGGCACTTGAAATAAAGCCAAAATTTAAAAAAAGAAAAAGTGGAAACTAACAATTTCTTTCAAAAATAGAGCCTGTTTGTCTGTTGGTGTGTACTTTCGTAGAATCACGCAAGTTAGGGATATATATGTTGGTTACCATAAGTGCCTCCTGCAAAATGATGCACAGCAGGCCTTAAAACATCTGCACCAGCCAGCATGCCAAAGGCATTTTCCACAACCTTGTTCTGATTATCCTGTAGTGATATACTTGTTCATCAATGTTTATTCCTCTCCTTGAACAGCTAGATTTCGGCAAGAGGTAATTGCAGGGGCATCAGGGTCAGAGGGTGGAACCCAATAGATCCATCTGATCTTCTCCATCAGCTCTGACTGGTTAAATATCTGGGCATGTTACCAAGAAACCACCAGAGCCAATGTGCAGCCACAAAGGCTCATAGTAATCAGTGACTAGTGCCAGCATGACCAGAGAGTGAAGGCACTTGTAGTTTAGCAGTTTACTTCCTCAATGTCTTGCATGTCTTATGGCCATGTGTTGCCAAGCTAAAATTGAGCTTCTGAAATGTCTACAAGCAACTTAATGTTTATGATGCTTGCCCTGCCACCTTGAGGTTATACAGCAGTGAGGTCTAACTCTCCACAATGGTAAGATGTCTCCCATATTTAGGATAATGCACAGAGGTCTTCTGCACCATGTGGTCTTAATCTTGGATTACACTTTCCGCACTAATGAGTGAGTTATTCAAGAAATCTGTGGTGACCCTGAGGAAGTTTTTGTATGACAATTGAAGATTGAGTCGGCCCCTGTGTGGCTCCCGTGCAACCATTTATGTTACAGATCCTATTGCTTGTAAGTTGTGACTTCATTTTGGATGTCATGATTAATATTTTAAATTGTAGAAGTGGGCAAGAAACTAGTTATTCAAGACAGCTGAACATTCCATTTAATCTTTTCATTTGGGGTAATTTATATAACTGATCATTTCGGTCACACTGGTCACCTTTTCACTTGCAACAAATCATAAGATGTTTGTTTTGGCGTTATAGTATTTTTTAACAGGATTTGTCACAGCAGCCTCCAGAGTTAGAAATAATCTGGGTATTATAAGTTGCAAAAGTTGAACATAGGTATTACTTTTCAAAGCAATTTTTCAAAAAAAAAATCATTCCATGACCATGCTGCCAATGAATGCAAAACACATCAAAGGATATAGAATGACAAAAGCAGACAATCAAAGGCACAACCTATAAAAAAGAAGAGTGCTAGCTTGTAACTTTACACTGGCCTTTTAATGTAAATCAGCTGACAGAATGCCGTAGTTTTATTATCAAATTATGTATGTATTTAAACTGCTAGTCTACATATTTTGTAATTTTCTGGCCTTGCACACTTTTAGACTTCCTTTAGGCCAAAGCTTCTTTGATGGAACTACAGAATGTGAAAAACTGTTGGACCAAGACAAAGCAAAACACTGCAAGTGTATACAGGACTCTAACACTGTCTGTTACAAGACTGAAAATGATATCATAGGTGATATTTTTTGTTATTTCTCAAATTAATTTTTCTTATTGTTTTGCAGCAATCATACCATATATTACTTTGTCAGTTCTGCAATCTGTTGCTGTCCATGATTTTGTTTCCTTGTAGTGTAAAAAAATTAAAACTGGTATAATTTAGATTCTTTGCATACAACTTCTCTGACAACTGGGTTAAAAATGCAAACTATAATGGAAACTATTTTGTCGTTTTCCAAGAACACAATTTTCTGGCAACCTTATATCTGATCTTACATTTAATCATCTGGTATTCACTTTGCTGGCCAAGAGATCAAACCAAATCCATCTCACGGTCGTGTATCTAATGTCTAAGAAAAATAGTCACAAAGTGACCATTTGAAAATATGGTCCAACATGCATATCAATGTTCTGCTGCAGATCATGTTTTTGATGACATGTGCAATAAAGACAGCAGAAAAAAGAGAGAAACTGATGACTTTGAGACAATATTTGGAGACTTGGCTGAAGAAGAAGATTATACTGAACTGGAGTGAGATTAAACTTAATTTAATAAAATTTTTACTCTGAAAATTTAATCAATAATAATTTAAAATTACAAGGTTTAAAAGATCAAGAAGAATTTGTTGGATTAATTCAATACTACTGGACAGGTGTTATTTAAGTTTTAATCACTGTATACATCAATGACTGAAGTGAAGTTTCCAAAGTTTTCTGTACTATTCACGACAGTTGAAATAGAAAGCCTATGCAGCAAAGTGCACTCCTGAAACGGTAAACTGAGATCAATATTCTTTTCTATATGTCAGGGAAGTGACATGGCCAACAGCCTCAGGTATCACAGAAGCACAAGCAATCACCAGATGCAGGGAAGTTCTAGAAGGGTCCCACGTGAATGGACTGTGTGAGTCAGTGGCGACTGTAAATAAAGAGGAATTGCAGGCTACATGTGTGATTGATGTGCAGGTAAACTCTTTGTGTTGTCCTACAGTGGCTCAGAGCATAGACTCTGGGTCTGGTAACCACTTAATATGAAGGATAAGCATCCTTATTTGCACAGACCTCTACATATTGACCTTTTATGGAAAATAATATGATGGTAGAGGACCAAGGTAAAATTATGGACAGTATCTTTCAGTTCTTCAGTTGGCAGAAACCAATATTGTGAAACAATGGGGTAGGTTGGACAATGATGTCTTGCCTCCTTTATGAAAATAAAAAGGCCTATACTGGGTACTGTCAAATTTTTAAAAAAGTTTGACTTAACTAAAGCATGAGCACAAACAAAGGTAAATTGTTCACTTTTATGTACACAATAGCTTTTTCTTTTATTAATCTGAAACTTAAAGAATAACGATAATTAACGCTTATGCTATTTGTGTTGGTCATTTTTCATGTTCTACAAGATGACTTACATGAAGAAAATAAAGCTTTTTTTTCTGAATTTTATCCTGATGGAAAAAGAACTTGACATTAGAAGCTTTTGTGCAAGTTGTTCTATGAAACTAAAACTGACAATTTTAGTTTCAGTCTTTGAGATTGTTGATAATATTAATTACTTTATCAAAGAAGTTCCATGCATGCACTCTGTCACAAAAGTATGTTTTCCCGAAAGGTTAGGTTTATTACCTTTCGAAACCCTGTTGTGCCATTGACGGAAGTATTTCACATATCAGACAGATGACAATACTTTTTAACCATTTCTAACTGCATAGAGTATAAAATATTTACTTCAGCTTACAGACAACCTGACTGTAGCTGACTCTGTGCTGGACGTATTTGAACAAGACTGTAAAATGGAAGCAGAACTGAATGTGGTGCTGAACAATGATACAGATACAGAAGCACAAGAACTGGCAGACAACATAAAGAACAATGTGTGTGTGAACCATTGCTCAGGGAAAGGCACCTGTGTCAACTCAGTCTGCCAGTGTGAAGAAGGTAGAGCATTATTTATTAATTATTAATATTGTCAATATTAATCAAACATTGTAAAAACTGTTTTGTTAAATAACTGAGGGCTCAGTATGCAAATATGACTAAAAGCTGGACCAGTGACATGAAGATCCTCGAGAATTTAAAAAGAAAAATACTAAAATCTCAGGTGAAACCCATGAAGATAATATAATATCTCATGAAACAATCACCTAAAATGCCAAACAGGGTTTATTATGTCTGCCCCAATCAAGGGTGGACATTACTTTTCCTCTTTTTCAGCCATCCAGCATATGTCCTCACACATCATTGCTCATTTTAAGGAAAACGTGTTTAAGCTGTCTTTACCAAATTTGCCATGCAGCTGGGTAAACAGCTTGCTTGGCATCGCTTTTGTCTATTATAACTGTATAGCTAAGTGAGAAATAGCTGATAAGCTATTTGAGTAGCAATTTGGTTTCCTACATGTAAAGGACAAAGATTCAAGATGTTGGAACAAAAGGTGGTATGAAAGATTAATGGATCAATAGCTTTCCTGTTATTGCTTTTGGGAGACATAGCTCTATAGCTACTTAATTAGCTATTTTGAGTAATTCTGCTGACTTAAAGGAATATGCAGGAGATATCTTAGCCAAATTTGGTATAAAGGATTGTTAAGGATCCATAGCTTGCTTGGTATTGCTTTGGGGTGTTGTAGTTCCATGTTACTAATAGCTGATTGGCTATTTTCAGTAAATACTATACCACTTTGAAACCATTCAAGATATAGCAAAGTAATAGTCCCAAGCTCACCTAACTTTCTCCAAGCTACAGTGCAGTTATTATTATAGAAATGTTTCACTGTAGCTATGTAAGTAGTGGTATGTTTACTTTAATTAGCTATGTAATCTTTAAAGTAGGACTTTGAAAGGGGGTGTGATGTGATACATATGGCAGCCAAAACAAAGAAAGAAAAACAGTCTTTAAAGACTACGTACAACTTTTGCCAAAGTATGGGTGGATATTACACATGATATTGTGTTTTCTTGTACACTTTCCTGTTATTTTTCGTAAGTTGCAGCTACCCTTAACAGTATGTCAGTCCAGCATAATGTGCCTGTGTGCTTTCATATTTTAATTAATTTATTTATTTATTTGGGGTTTTACGTCGCTTTCAACACCATACAGGTCATATCAAAACGGGTAGTTGGAAGGGCAGAGGAAACCAGTACATACAGTTCGCTAGGGTTGTGTACTGTAAACTGCCAACCAACGGCAAGCAACTACCAGCTTTCCCACTTAAGGCTGTCACGGGGATCGAACCCCAGCCTCAGAGGTGGGAGTGTGCTTTCAAATTTCATCCGTTGTAATCTATAGCTACAGCTGGTGACACACAATTCTACTAACTTCCTGTTATTTTTTAAAATGGCACAAACTTGTGTAGTTCCTCTACAATTACACCTTAAAATATACAACAAAGTTGGATATTAAATATACTATCTTGCCCATGCTGGGAGGCTGAACATGATAAAATAATTTTTTACAGACTACCTGGGAGCTGACTGCTCTGTACACAAAGGTACACCACCTGAAATCACAGCTGTACAAAATGATGGTCTGTGTGATACACTCCAAGACAGTTGTCGAGGAATCAAGGTCACTGCAAGTGTGATAATTAATGGCACAGTGTGCAGATACAGAGAAGTGAAGGTGAGGGTTAAATCTAGCCAAAGGTAGAGTGTCATGTGTTTACTACAAATAAGTTTTTAACCCCAGTCCATAATTAATCCCAGCCCATAAAAGCTGGGGTTGTAGTCGTCCCGTGTGTCATCTGGATGTTGGCAGGCATAAAGTTTGTCGTTGTTTCAAGCCTAAATCCATGCACCGATTTTCACCAAATTTTCTGGGTATGTTTAGCCCAAGAGGATCTAGAGCTGATCAGGTTTTGGGGGGTATTTGACAACAACTGTTGCCATGGCAACACTTCGAATATTTTTGGGTTTTAATGTTTACAGGTATTCAACAGCCTAAACCAATGCATGAATTTTCATCGAATTTTCAGAATTTTTAACCGAAACAGGATCTAGAGTTGAGCAAGTTTTGGAGGGTATCTGGCAACACCTGTTGCCATGGCAACGCTTTAAATACTTTTCAGTCTTAAACTTCTTAATTGAAAAAGGTGTACTATCAAATCAATGTTACTGAAGTTGGATTTTTATCCCATCTCACTGATTATGAAATGCCTTCCTTGTGTGTGCTGGGGTGTGCATGCATGTGTGCTCTGTCACATTTTTAAATCAAGCTTTATATCGCATCAATTTATGAAGATATCTTCACTAATGTTTATAGCTGTGAAAACATGTCTGTAAAATTTTTGTACCCATTTTAAAAAACAACATACCGATTGCTTGAAAATCATTGATATGTTCTAAAATTTTAAATATTGCAGCTAGCTGTGTCAGATTTGTACAAAATGTAAATGGCTTAGAAAGCTTGCCTTAAAGTAATTTTGGCCTTATTTTGAAAATGAAATGGCCGCCACATCACATATTTAATGCCAAATGGGGGGGGGGGGGGGGTCATAACAAAAAGCCTTAATATCTCCCTTATCATTAGTCGTGGGGGTTTGGAATGAGAAAACAACTTATCGGAAATTGTGGTCCGCAAATATTTTGCAATGTCAAATTTGACCTTGGACCCCTGTTTCAAGGTGAATCATACATCTAACAACATTTTGTGGATTCTGTATACTTCTTACAACTTCAGTTATTCCTAAAATTTTCCCAAATCTCAAATGTTGTTGCCCCTTTAGTTTAACTGCGGGCTGGGGTTCTTGCCTGCAGAGGCTGGCTATTTGGTGTTCTGTTGTTGTTTCTGGGTATACAACTGTTGGCAAATTTACTGTACTAGTTGATTTATATTGATAACTGAAAATCAAATAATGCACTGTATTTCTGAAGTTTCAAATCAACATATTTATACAATAATTATCCCTCTCCAATATCCCAAATGTAACATTTATTTTTTTATTATTTTATAAATATGTCAGCTTCCTAGAGATGGGCAAAGGGCCTCGGTCGACTAGTGGTTAGCAGTATTGATCTCAACGGGTACCTGGTTATCCGGGTACCCGAACCCTGAATACTTACCCGAATCTGAAATCTCATACCCGAGTACCCGAATCTAAGCTTATTTCTGCCAATATCGCCCACATTGGCTGACCAAGTACAGACATGTCTGGACTTCATTAATTTACTTAAAAAATGAAACTATGCAATTAAAATGCACAATAATATTGTTTTCTCACCCTTGTACACCATTTATAGTATTTTATTTGTCTTTTATTCTAACCTAGCAGGTTTGGCATCAAATCACAGGCAGTCACCTCTGTGCAGGTTCGAGTCCCACAAGTTGCAATGCTGAAGACCTGTCCCAATATGCCCTTGGCTGTTTTTGGGCAGGACATAAAAACCCAGTTTTGACCCTAGAGATTTTGAGTTTTGACCCACTTTATCTTTTTCAAAACACAAATTGATTTCCAGTTTTATTTGATGTACACTTATAACAAAATAAATATGTTTCAGGTCACATCTGAAGGTACAACTGATCTGGGAAACACAATTGTCACCGACTCCACAATTTTGAGCAACAGCAAGACATTCTGTGCTCTCCCTGGTGAAAGTGGCAAGGTGTCTGCAACTTACCAGCTGGCAATTAGCTTTGATGGGGAAACCTTTAGTGAGGAGGAACTTGTTTATGTTTACAACTCCTTGTGTACTGAATGCGCAGTGGGAGGAACATGCTCACTGAAGGTGAGGAACTGGAGTGAATTTTTCATACAATCTTGAAGTTATTTTGTGCAAGTATTTGTTGACAATTTTAAAACCATTTACTTTACAGAAACATTTAAATTAATTTCTACGAGTCAGGTATAATTAATCTTTGAAATATTAAGAGATTTAATTGAGTTTTTATTTATGGACAAGGTTCCAGAAAACAATTACATCCACAACATTTTACACGGCACACCAATCCTGGAAAGAGAAAGAATTTTCTCAACCTTCTCTCATTTTCACTCAGAGAGAGTAAAGGAGTACAAGACACATGTGTCTTGTTATCATTACTGCACACCTCTACCCACAAACATAATGTATTTGCTCATGTTCTCAACTCTAATCTACCAGCCTAGGATATTTTGATACTCATTTCTGAGATATATTTACCTTGTTACAACTGTTATATCTGGTTTTAACATTGCTAGATGACAGAATTACTTTAAAATTTTTAGTATGCTTAGATTTTGTGGACTATGGAAGTACCATTATAATGTCATATAGATTTATTTAATAAATACATGATGCCCTATTCCCAAAATCAATTATAACTTTAGATGCACCATAAAAATGTTTTTGACTGTCAAGAAAGTTGGATGGGTGAAAAATGATTGCAGTTTTGGCATATTTTCAGAAAGGCAGAGACTCAAGGTTAAATGCCAAACAAGCAGGTTAAGTGCTAAGGCTTGTGGCCACCATCACCTTTTTGTTTGTTTTCAATTCTGCAGCCTAACACCTGTGACCTTGCTGGGCAGTGCTATGCTGGCAGTACATGTACTGCATGTGATGATGCCATTGATATTGGTCACCCCAAGCGTAGTAGTGTGTACAAACTAAGAGCTGAAGATGTCTACCTCTGTGACACTTACAGGATTGTTAAGGGTAACTTTATTATATGTATATAAGCTGTCTCTTATGTTTGCTGATCCAAGTTGATTTATGAAGGAAATATCTAAATATTTCCTTCTAGTTGTTAAAAACTAAACAAAGTTGAAAAATCATTAATCATTTGTTCATACAGAAAATTTTGGTAATTTACTGACTCAACACACATGTCCCTACATCTCTAATGATTGGTCACTCATCAGCTAATCATTAAAACAGCTTCATGGCCTTTGTAAACCCATTCCAGAATACAAAGAATACCTATTTAAGTGCGACTGTGAGTGTACATGGAGATACAAAGTAGTCAAGACACTTAAAAGTTTTTAAGACAGGCATATAAAATGACAATAATCATCATGGGACTGAACAGTAAAAAGCTGCAATTGTAAGTACACAAAGCAAAGATTTTTTTATGTAGACAAATAAGAACAATTGGTATGCCACACAATTTGCAATTTTTTAAGATTCTATCATGTCCACTAAATGAAAGTTTGGGGTTTACATCTGTTCAACAGCCAAGGTCATATTCTGGCAGGTCCTCTACACTGTTACTTGTGGGAGTCGAGCCCATACAGAGGTGACAGCCTGGGATAAGATACCAAACCCGCTAACCCACTAGGACCCCTTTCTCCACTGATACTATAATCATAGTTGTTGCTTATTTTTTTCTCCAGATTACTGGTACAGATTCGATCAGTACACAGGAAACCAGATCCCAGACCAGTGTGTAGCAACCTGGCACTGCGGTACACAGAGCCCAATATGGTTTAATGGGACACACCCAACTGGTATGGACACTTTTTAAGAACACTCAATTTACAACTCTGTTGCCATGAAGATTTTGTCATTGGTCAAGATATCCCTATTTCTCCCATTCTAGCCTGTGGCAATCACTTCCTTTTACTATCTTCCTCTGTTATTTGTTTACCATTCATTATCTTTCTTAACATATTATTTACAGCTCACAAAACTGTTAAAGAATATATTTTCTGACTTTTGCAACAATTACACCAATTAACAAAATAATGTTTGACTGGTGAATGAATGTGCCTGAGGAGATTATAAAATGGTCCTTGTATGTGTATGAGTGCTGCATATATCTCTCCTAAACTCTCCCATCGTGAAACCTTCCTCTATTGATGCATTCATATGTCACAAAGAAGAACATGCCCGAGACCTTTGTTTTTGATTTACTGGCTTTATTTTGACCATGTTGATTGCAGGGCTTATGCCTTTCTTTTATGGATACCCTCAGGAAAAGAACACAGTAAGTACATGAGGTACATGTCTCAGACTCAATTTTGTAACTCCTCAAATAATATATAACCATTACCTTCTCTATATTTACACAGCTGATGACCCTGTATCTACTGGTAAAGCATGTGCTAACTACAATGACTCCAGTTGCTGTGACTGGAGTGCCCCAGTGACAGCCAGATACTGTACAGACAGTGACAACAAGCCTTTCTATGCATATCAGCTGACACCACCACCTTACTGCGAGACAGCGTACTGCAGTGGAGACAAGATGCCTTGTGAGGAAGGAGAGGAATGGGATGCTGACACAGAGACCTGTGTTGGTGAGTATAAACAAGGCCAAAAGAGGTTTTGGTCTACTAGCACGAGCCACAAGGCCATCAGAGACATGAGTAGTGCACTAAAGCAGTCACCAATCCCAGTACTTACATAGCCCAATAAGTTCAACGAAGAGACAGATACTCATCACATTACGCCACAATTCATGAAAGTGATCTCTGGAAGCCTAATCCTTGCAAGAGCTTGTGCTTAAAAAGTTTCCAAAAGTGGAAGCCACTACACTTTCTTGATACTTACAAGTCTCTATATGTATTAAGATCATTGCAATTTGTGTAGGTCATTAGAGAAACATTTTAGTAGTATGCCAAGTAAATTTAGTATAGTCTTTGTATTGGTAAGTCGAAGTTAAACACAGCTCCAGCAGAACTAGAGGGAAGGTTGTAACCATGTTATGGCTAGTTTTGACAGGCATTCATTCTGTGGGCATTGCAGAGACAAGGGGAAGGTCAAGGACCTGTGTGTAGAGAAAGCAGGCAGCACAGGCTTATGTCCTGTAATGATGTTACTGATGAACACCGTCGTCAACTTGCTACCCCCTCTTATCAAATAAAGAAAGAGAAGCGTGAGCTAAGAAATCGGAATCTACTCCCAGTAAAGATAGCAGTTCTGCTTTAGTTGATCTGGCCACTATTTCAGTAATTGCTGCTGTGAATGTTCAGAGTGATTTGCAATTTCTTTCAGGCAGTGAACCCTCTACCAAGAAACTGAAGAAAGACAAGCCTTCTACTTCTAAAAGTAAAACTCTTTAATCTGACAAATCAGCCTCAGACTCCAAAATAGCCGAATTGGATCAGAAATGGTCGGATAGATTTAATTGTTTGAAGGTGCTTCTCATGGTCAGGACCTTTGAGCCCACTTCTGGAACTGTTAAGGTAACTCCTACACATTCACCTCCAGCAAGCGTGGTCAAGGATACTCAACCCTTTATTGATACGGCTAAGTCAGCTGCTGTTTCTTCAGAATGCACTGGTAAAGGCTGCTCTGCTGTAAAGCATCAGTCTACCAGCCAGCTTCAGACCGGTACCGACCGACCAAGATCTTGCTCTTCAGAGCGCACTGGAAAAGAATTCTCTATTAAAAAGCACCAGTCTACCAGCCAGCGCCAAACCAACCGACCTCACACTGACCGACCCAAATCTTCACATCTGACCAGCACCGACTCTCCTGCTTTACACAGATCTAGGAAGGACAGTATCTCCAACTTGAGTTCTGGGGTGAATAGTGACATCTCCGATCGTCCCCCTCTAGATCTTTGTGTGGAGGAAGAGAACTCTCAGACGGTCAAGATGCTACCCTTACTGAACCAGACCAGTCCATCTCTGAGGAACAGACCTACAGGGAGGCAATGCGAGTAATTCGTTCCTATATGGGCTGGTTCCACATCCCAGACATGGACAATTCAGCTAGCAATATGGTTGACAATCCCTTGCCAGCCCCAAGGCTTCAGATTCCAGCAAGGTGTCGGTTCAGATGCCAACAGAGAACTGGCTATGCAGAAAGCTTTCTAAATTGAACATTACTCTGGTTGAAGGTTATCCTTCCCATACATCAGAGGCTGGTGGTCTGATGAGAGATCAGCTCCTGAGACCTGCAAAGTCACACTTCAAGTGGTACAGGCTGTTTTCTGACCATAAAGTTGACCCCTCAGAAGTCTGGCATTAAACCTGATATCTTGGGAGCATTAAGAACCTCTCCTCTGCAGATCTCTACCCTGTTCAGAGTGCCATTGAGAGAGCCGAGGAAGAGATTGCACATTATGAGAACAAGGGTTCTGTTGGTTCTTCATGTGGCAAGGCTAATATCATCCCTATGAAAAGACTGACAAGAGGTTGGATAACAGGTCCGAGAAATTAGCATGGAAGACCATTGGGAAAGGACAGTTTAAAAGGGGTAAACATGCTTCCAACTTTTCAAATCCTGTACTTACTGCACCCAGGCTTTCGCAAAAGAAAGATGTAAGTCCCGGCGTGTCAGATTGTTATCAGAAATGCATACAAACCCAACAAGTGGAGACCCATACTAGACCTAGGCAATCAGAACCTTTTCCTCAAGTCACAAAAATTTAAAACGGAGACACCAGAAACCATCAGAACCTCCCTCCAACAAGGGGAGTGGGTTACCTCAATAGACTTCAAGGATGCCTACTTCTAATACCAATACAGGAACAGTCCAGGAAATCACATCCAAGGTTGGACATACCAGTTCAAGGCTCTGCCATTTGGTTTGTACACAGCACCCATGGAGTTCACTGTGGCAGCAAAAGAGGTAAAACTAATGGCCATAGACAAGGGTATATATGGATCCACCAGTACCTAGACCACTAGTTAGCCAGATTCAAGTCCCACCAAGTCTGTCTCCAGAATACACAGAATCTGGTAGAAATGTGTCAGCAACTGGGTTGGCTGGTGAATTTAGAAAAATCAGAGCTGGATCTCAAACAAGTCTTCGATTTTGTAGGCTACCAGTTCGACCTCAAGTCTGGTTGGGTCTGACCTACACTGGACGCCACCTACAATGCTGGCTGGAGGAAGACAAGGTTCTTCAAGGTCAATCATTACACCCAATAAAACATGCTCTGCAGATCTTTACAGATGATATCAAAAGAAGGGTGGAGCGCTCACTTAAACCAGCACACTGCAAGAGGAACCCGGTCCCTTCCAGAAAGCAAACTGCATATAAACTATATGGAACTAAAAGCAGTCTTTCTAGCCTTAAAAAGAGTTTCAGGACTTCTATTCAGATTTCAGGCAAGATAGTTCATGTAGCAACCGACAACACCAGTGGTGTCATACATAAACAAGGAAGGAGGCATGAGGTCGGGCCCACTTTGTGACCTGCTGTGGAGTATCTTGACCTTGTGTACCGGAAAACAAGTGACTCTCAAAGCCTGACACATTCCAGGCCGGCTGAATGTGGTAGCAAACAAGCTATCCAGGCTAGGCCAGACCATCCAAACAGAGTGGTCTCTCCTTCCAGAGGTCTTCCAAACAATATGCAGCAGGTGGCACCGGCCCTAAATAGACCTTTTTGCCACGAGGTGGCAACAACAAGTTACCTCTGTGTCATCGGTACCGGATCCCCTGGCCTCAGCAGTGGGTGCACTCAGCCTGCCATGGGAGGATCTGGATGTATATGCCTTCCCACCAGCAGCCATCTTAGGCAAAGTGGTGGAGAAGTTGCAGGACACCCTATGCAAGAGAATCATTCTGATTGCTCCTGGGTGGCCCAACATGCCTTGGTTTTGGGATCAGTGGCCATGTCCTGCCAAATCCCACTGAGCCTGCCCAACCTTCCTAACCTGTTGACACAGCCCTTTGATCAGATCCCTCACAGAAATCTGACAAATCTGAATCTCCATGGATGTTTCCCAGAGCCTCAGCAATCAAGGCGCAGGGCTTCTCTGAGGTAGTGGCAGGAATTGAGGCTCCTCAAGGGAGATCAACCAGATCAGTTAATGAGGCAAAGTGGACCATTTTTACAAAGTGGTGCCTCACTACTCAAGTGGACTTTAGGGCACCCCTGTAAAGTTATTTGCTGACTTATGTACCTCTTCCAAGACAGGAATTTGCAGCGTAGTATCATTGATGGTTACAGGTCAGCCATTGCTGATAAACTGGGGAACTCCCATTAATATCAGCAAAGATGAAAATCTCAATCGTTTCCTGGATAGTTTCCACAGAGACAGATCAAAATGCTGGAGGGGAATCCCCTCCTGGAACCTCTCCCTGGTTTTGCACCATCTGACAAAGGCTCCATTTGTACCAATTAAAGAGGCCTCTTTGAAGCATTTGACCTTCAAGACGGTTTTCTTCTTGGCCTTAGGGTCGGGCAAGCATAGAAGAGAGATACATGCTTGGCAAAATAGAAAAATTAGACACCAATCTGACTGGTCAAAGGTGTCGCTGTATCCATCACCCAGCTTTCTCTCCAAGAATCAGCTGGCCAAAGAGGGTCCAGACAGTGTGGTCCCGGTGGTTATACCAGCCCTGGCCCCAACTCTGGATAGGTCCCTCAAGTCTGACAGGTCCCTCTGTTCGGTCAGAGCATTGTGCTAATATTTGGACAGGACCTCAGGCAGAATAAGTCACATAACACCCTCATACAGTTCTATTTGAAGGATGTGGCTTGGGCTGGTTCAGAACTTTATCACCTGGGACCGGTTGTGGCTGCTCAACAGGTCCACCAAAAGCCCATGGTTTAAAGGATATATGTACACATGTAAATAGTTGAAAAAAACATTTTAAAAATCATCAGAAAAAACTGATATGCTTCCTTCGGGAGGTTTATTTTCCTTCTTATGGAACTGAACTCATCTCTCTCTTCCCCTACCTCAGAACAGGTCTGTTAAAAAGGTGGGGCAACTTTGGTATAGCCCCAGGTAACCAGCTGCTGGTAACCGATCATGGCCTTCAAGGGTTTCCTGAACCCAAGGTCAACCCAGGCCTGGAGAAAATTTTTGTTAGTTAAGTGTCCCTGAAAGGGCGCTTATTTGCTTTTGCCTCAGTTTCCTCGCCGCCGCCGCATTATGGTCTCCCTTGAATATCTCCCTTATTATTAGGTTTCAAACCATATTTGCCAGTTATATATCTTAGCCGTGGGAAAATTTTTCTGCATGCTTAAATTTGACCTTTGACCTTTATCAAGGTCACATGATCAAAAACAATTTTTTGAAGTACACCCCCCGTCATCGCAGTTCAGGAAAAACTACTTACTACACAGCCTTATAAATTGACACACCTGTTCATACTATCGAAAATTCGACCTGATTAGATTTTGGGAGCAATCCCTTGAAAAATGTCTCATTTATGAGTGATTTTCTGACACCTTCCAATCTGAAAGCCTTAAATTTAGGTCAACCCCCCACCCATTATCGTCTTAAGTATTGCATTTAGAGCCATAAAATGTGCTGGGAGGTAATAGGAAACCATATCGTGTGGAGAGTCTAAATAGCCGGACAGGTTTTACCCCACGGCCCCCCCTTATGGGTCAAACTGGGGTCATAAAATTGCTCATTTTGAGATTTTGCCTTATATCTCCTTTATTGTTGCTCTTATAGCTTCAGAATGTATTAAGAGGTATTGGGAAAGCATATGTGGAGACTCTAGATAGCCGGTCAGTTTTATCCCCCGACCCCCCCCCCCCCCCCCCCCCCATGGGCCAAACTGGGGTCATAAAATAGCTGCTTTAGAGTTTTTGCCTTATATCTCCTTTATCGTTGCTTTTATGGCTTCAGAATGTATTAAGAGGTATTGGGAAAGCATATGTGGAGAATCTAAATAGCTGGTCAGCTTTATTCCCCAACCCCCCATTATGGATCAAACTGGGGTCATAAAACAGTTGTAAAGATAAAAGTCAATACAACAGGAGTCGTCTTCGACGTCAAATTGCATGGTGTAACCGTCTCGTGAATAGGGACAAGACTGTCTATTATAGGAAACTAATCTCCGACAACAGCCATGATTCCAAGAAACTATGGCGGGAGTTACACAAAGTCCTACATAGATCCCACAGCACTACTCTGCCCACTCATGAATCGTCAAAGTCATTGGCTGATTGTTTTGCCTCATTTTTCTCAGATAAAATCATGAAAATTCGCGAGAGTTTTTCCTCATCTGAGTCCTGTATCATGGTAAATCCCCCCTTTGATCCTCCCAAATTAACAGTTTTTACTCCAGTCACTCAGGATGAAATTGGTAAAATAATCAACAAATCACCCACCAAATCATGTCTGTTGGACCCTATGCCCACATTCCTCATTCACTCCATGAGGGACTGGTTCCAGATGGATTCAAGAAAGCTGTGGTCACTCCACTTATTAAGAAGGCCTCTCTTCCTGCTGAGGACTTGAAAAACTACCGCCCAGTATCTGGACTTAGCTTCATTTCTAAACTGGTTGAACGTGTAGTTGCTAAACAGCTGGTTGATCATATTCATCGACATGGCTTGGATAACTCATACCAGTCGGCGTATAAGTCAGGTCACTCAACTGAGACGGCTCTGGTTTCCATCAAGAATGATATCCATTTGTCACTATCTCGGGGTGAAGCTACTGCCTTGGTACTTCTTGATCTTTCAGCCGCCTTCAATACCATTGATCATTCCACTCTCCTCAGCTGTCTTCTGGATTGGTTCGGTGTTGATGGCTCCGTTCTCAAATGGTTCTCTTCTTATTTAACAGAACGTTTTCAGTCTGTTAAGATTGACTCTACTTTGTCTGATTTACAAAAACTGCTCTTTGGTGTGCCTCAGGGTTCTGTCCTGGGTCCTCTCCTATTCTCTCTGTATACATCTCCCCTTAGTAAACTGATTGGTAAACACAAAGACATAAACTTTCATTTCTATGCTGACGACACACAACTTTATATCCATCTGTGGCACATGAATGCCTCAGCGGCTTTTGATAAGTTGAACAGATGCCTCCAAGATGTCAAAGAGTGGATGTTGGCTAGCAAACTTAAACTAAATCCTGATAAAACTGAGTTCATACTTTTCGGCTCCAAGAAACAGAGAGAGAGGCTAAAAGCATGTTTCCCTATCAACATCTTGGGTAACCCCCTTCACCCCACTGAGTCAGTCCGGAACCTGGGTGTGTGGTTTGAATCTGATTTTTCCTTCTCTAAACACGTCCAGAATGTTTGTAAAGGCTGCTTTATTAAACTGAGGGATTTTAGAAATATTAGGCAGTTCTTGACGGAGGATGCAGCTGTGTCGGTTGCCAATGCTCTGGTTAGTAGTCGGTTGGACTACTGTAACTCACTTTTCAGGAGTCTCTCCAAATTCAATCTTCGTAGGTTACAGTCTATCCAAAATAGTGCAGCTAGAATTGTTACAAATTCGAGTAAATTCACTTGGATAACTCCAGTACTCAGCAAACTCCATTGGCTCCCTATTCAGTATCGCTCAGAGTTCAAACTGGCTACCCTGGTGTATAAGTTTATTCATACTGGTTTTCCTAAGTATTTTGCTCCATATCTATCCACATACCACACTACTTACAATACTAGACGTAGTCAGAGTGTTGCCAACTTCCTCAATGTGCCAAAATTTCAACCTAAAATTCACAAGTCCACTAAGCAGTTTGACTTCAGTTTTGCCTTTGATGCCCCCACTGTTTGGAATTCACTTCCTGAAGACATTCGTGCATCACCCACTATTGCCTCCTTTAGAAAGAAGCTCAAAACCTATCTCTACGCATAGGCATATCCTCCTTAGCTCAATTTCTCATTTGGCTTCTCCGTGGTGCTGACCTATTTCTGTCCCTGAACTTTGATTTTGAATATTGATATTGCCTTGTTGCGCCTTAGAGTCCACTTCTTAGTGGAGATTAAGCGCTATAAAAGTCGAATTAGAATTAGAATTAGAATTTTTGGGGTTTTGCCTTATATCTCCTTTATTGTTGCTTTTATACCTTCAGAATGTATTAAGAAGTATTGGGAAAGCATATGTGGAGAGTCTAAATAGCCGGTCAGTTTTACCCCAAACCCCCCCCCCCCCCCTCCTTCATGGGCCAAACTGGGGTCATAAATAGCTGCTTTGGACTTTTTGCCTTATATCTCCTTTATCGTTGCTTTTATAGCTTCAGAATGTATTAAGAGGTATTGGGAAAGCATATGTGGAGAATCTAAATAGCCGGTCAGTTCCCCCCCTGCCCTGACCCCCCCCCCCCCCTTATGGATGAAACTGGGGTCATAAAATAGCTCATTTGGAGTTTTTGCCTTATATCTCCTACATTGTTGGTTTTATAGCTTCAGAATGTATTAAGATGTCTTGGGAAAGCATATGTGGAAAGTCTAAGTAGCCAGTCAGTTTTACCGCCCGACCCCCTCTTATGGGTCAAACTGGGGTCATAAAATAGCTGATTTTGAGTTTTTGCCTTATATCTCCTTTATTGTTGCTTTTATAGCTTCGGAATATTATAAGAGGTATTGAGAAACCATATCTGGACAGTCTAAATAGCCGGTTAGTTTTACCTCCTAACTTTATTTCCATTTTACAAAAAATCACAAATAACTTTATTTCGCCTAAAATGGCTTCTTTAATAAGATATTTTAAGTTTTGCCATTATTTTTAATCTTTCAACAATTCAGAAGTACATTTCCAGTAGTCACAACATCTTTTTCCAAAATTATGTTGCAAATAACCTGTCTCCATTTTATGGTCTAATGATGTATGCACTGATCTTTTCAACATGCAATTACTTCCAAATGATATATAACAAACCATAATTGGGGAGTCTGAGGAGTTCATAACATTTCCTCATCCCTTCACGCACAAAGAAGCACGATAAAATACAAATTTTTACACTACCCACTCTCTTCTTTTTCTTTGCTTTTACCTTTTGCTGTACAGTTCAGCTTTGTGCATTCTTAGCTTTACAGCATGCTTATTAAAACCACAAAACATTTTAAACTTTCTGGGACGCTTCTCTTTTGTTAGCAAAAGCATTCCTCCAGTTTCTTTATGAGTTCGCTTAAGTCCCTAGTAACTTACCCGCCAACCAAGAGGTAGTTATTCAGCAATTGTCCATTGGATAGGATGTATTAATGCAATAAAACTGCAAATTTAATAAGTAGATTACATTTTTATAATTAATACCCGATCCAATGGACACACAAGACCCTCCCAACCGGCCCCACTATCAGTTTACTAAGGCTCTAATAGGGTTAGACAACAAAAAGATGCTATGACATCATGCTGTCTTCACAGGAAGGAAGTGCAATGTGCCACCTGGCGAGTGCACATCACTAGGCTGGCCCGGCGGGTGGAGACACAGGACGTCTTTTTTTGACATTTGGCAGGCCAGTCTGCGCCAACCAGATTAGCAATTGTCCACTGGATAGGGTATTAATTTATAAAAATTTAAGTTACTTATTACATTTGCAAGTTTGGGTGAATGGTCTGCTTAGTTACAAAGTGAAGCATTGAATTTATAATTAAAGGAGATATTATTGGAGTATAACATACCAATATACATAAATAGCAATACATAGCGTGTGCATCAATTATCCAAATCCATTGTTTACTTTCTGTTTATGTTTATTTAAGCAGAATTTTATCAAGAAGTACTCTGACTGTTTAACAAATAATTGCAGATATTGATGAATGTCTTTCTGACCCTTGCATCAATGGCGACTGTACTAACGGGGTCAATCAGTTCACCTGTACTTGCGAAGAGGGTTATACTGGAGTCATCTGTGCTGAAGAGATCGACCTATGCAATCTTAAAGAGCCCTGTATCTTTGGATGGTGCATACCTGCGTTCAACTCTTACACCTGTCTGTGTGATCCTGGTTATATTGGGGTGAACTGCGAGCAGGATCTGGACGAATGTGAATCTGAACCCTGTGGTGGGAATGGAGAATGTGAGAACATGCAGAATGCATACAGATGTACATGCAATCATGGTTACAGTGGAAGTCAGTGTAATACTGGTAAGTTTTAAGTCTGTAATTTATTATCCACTGCAAGCCATATGTGACCTGTATAGGGGATATGCAAGAGTGGGATTTTTAGTATTTATATATACAGTGGCACCCCCTTACCATGGATAGTTTCTGTCAAAAAGTTCTGGTTTTTACCTAATATCTTGGAAATTTTGTAACCTACAACTATGTGTTGTATATTATTAGAAAGGTCTTTTTACAGAAGTTCCATTCATTTCTGTTGCATAAAAATCCATGCAGAAATGGCTGAGAAATTGTAAGCTAAAGATTGATATTACTGGTGTCAATGCTTTTTGACAGCCTTTGTCACATTGTCTCTTTAAATACTGATTTAACTCATAAATCATACAAAATGGTGGATAATAAAAGTAAAACATCCCTCGAAAAAGACAAAAACAAAAAATGTATATCACTCATGAACATTAAGAAATTCACATGCTATGCACTCATATAATACTGTTATCTTCATTTGTGATATATCTTTTCTGTATATGTTATTTAGGAAATGTTCCTATTACGGCTCTGTTTGAATTAATGTTTATGCAAACTGTTTTTTTTTTCGTTCTAGTGGTAGCTTTTAGTGTTGACTTGCTGCACCAAAACCCACCAATAACCAAAAATTCCTATATTGCATAATTTTTTTAATTAATTTGTGGCAGGAAAGTCAATTTTTCACATTTTTAGGCGGGTTGCGTGTAACCAACCCGCCTATTAGATTGATGTGTCCGACGTCCGTCTGCCCGTCTGTCTGTCTGTCCGTCTGTCTGTCTGTCTGTCCACATTTTTCGTTTCCGGACTCTAACTTTAAAACGGTTTGACCAATCAAATTCAAACTTCACAGGGAGATAGATCACCATCATAGCTAGGTTCCTTTCGAAATTGGTGAAATTCCGTGTGTTCGTTTGTCCGTTTTTCGTCCGTTTGTCTGTCCATCCATCTGTTTGTCGACATTTTCGTTTCCGGACTCTAACTTTAAAACGGTTTGACCAATCAAATTCAAACTTCACAGGCAGATAGTTCACCATCATAGCTAGGTTCCTTTCGAAATTGGTGAAATTCCGTGTGTTCGTTTGTCCGTTTTTCGTCCGTTTGTCTGTCCATCCATCTGTTTGTCCACATTTTCGTTTCCGGACTCTAACTTTAAAACGGTTTGACCAATCAAATTCAAACTTCACAGGGAGATAGATCACCATCATAGCTAGGTTCCTTTTGAAATTGGTGAAATTCCGTCTGTTTGTTTGTCCGTTTTTCCGTCCGTTTCTTCGTTTTTGTCCGTTTTTCTGTCCATCCATCGGTCCGTCCACATTTTTGTTTCCGGACTCTAACTCGAAAACGGTTACTCCAATCTAATTCAAACTTCACAGGTACATACATCACCATCATAGCTAGGTTCCTTTCGAAATTGGTGTAAATCCGTCCGTTCATTTGTCTTGTTTTTCTGTCCATTTGTTCGTTTTTAGGCGGGTTGCGTGTAACCAACCCGCCTATTAGATTGATGTGTCCGACGTCCGTCTGTCCGTCCACATTTTCCATTTCCGGACTCTAACTTGAAAACGGTTTGACCAATCAAATTCAAACTTGACAGGGACATAGATCAACATGATAGCTAGGTTCCTTTCGATATTGGTGAAATTCTGTCCGTTCGTTTGTCCGTTTTTCGTCCGTATGTCTGTCCATCCGTCTGTTTGTCCACATTTTCGTTTCCGGACTCTAACTCGAACACATTTACCTTAAGTGGGTAACCTAACATTTCTTTCCTTGTTCCTAAATTTAATGAGAGCAGTTGCTAACCTTGTTTCCTGCGTGCGCAACCCACCTTTTGGGGCACCTCTGACCCTCTTGTTATAACTCTTTTGCATGGTTTCTGACACTTGCACAGTCAAATAATATAAAATGGGTAAACCTTCATAATTTTTCTTTTCTTCTGGCTTCTGTCTTTATCCAGAGCTATTTTAAATAAAATTTATCAAATGGCAATTACATCTGAGTGAGTGAGTGAGTGAGTGACTGAGTGAGTGGGTGACACTTATTTAGCGCCAAAATTGATGTAGGCATCCTCTAAGGCGCTGATGTGCAAAAAGGGATAGTCCAGTTCCAGAAAGAGGTCTGTTTCCATATTAGCGTCCGAAAGGGGAGATAGGCTATGGTGGAGGATAGGCTAATCTGAAAAGGTATGTTTTCAACTGTTTTCTGAAACCAGAAATGCTTTCTATGGTTCTTTTCTATGGTTCTAATGGCTTGAGGAAGCTTGTTCCACTCTGTGGGAGCCACTACTATGAAGCTGCGCAGCCCTGAGCATTTCTTTGGTTTCGATGAGGAAATTGATAGGCGATTGCCCCGTGTGAGATCACTCCGCCTAATTAGAGAGGAAAGATATGGAGGTTGGCTGAAATGTATTGCTTTGTAAGTAAGGAGATTGTACTTGAACAATTACGGTAATGAATGTGAAGCTTATTCTCAGCAGCTGTATATGTTACAGTCAATCTGTGAAACCAGTCATTACACGTAATGACTGAAACTTTCAGTCATTTCACGTAATGACTGAAATGGCCAGTCATTACGCGTAATGACTAAAATTTTCAGTCATTTCACGTAATGACTGAAATCTATGGTTCATTTTTACACAGATTGACTGAAAAGATTTCAGTCAATCTGTGTAATTGATTTAGAGTTGTTTTTTACCAAAACCTTTGCATTATTCAAAAACTTTGTACATTGTTCCCCTGAATATTTTTGTGTTTGAGAACTTTTATGTGTATTAAATATTAAAATATTTTAATCAAATTAATAACTTTGCAATTCTTACATGCTTTCTGAATTTATATTCAGTATTTTCAAACGTAAACAAATACTTTTATAATGGACACTTTTTAATGGTTAGATGTATTTAATTATTTTTTAAATGTTATGTGCATTCTAAATTCTGTTATGTGCTTTGTCCCACACTCTTCTTTTCTTTTCAAATATAATGAAAAGGAGACTATATTATTATGTTTAAAAAAAGACAAACACAACAATATTAAATGTTTTTGTGAATTTCACATTAAACTGCTGTTATAATATGCATTCTAAGATTTAAAGTTTAGGATTTTTAAAAAAAATCATCTTTTTGTTAGAGAATGTAAAATCTAGTTTATGCTATTAACTAAAGACATAGTTCTATTGTGCAGGTTGCTTAAGGGAAGCTGGGATACATAAAGTCTTTGAAGTGAATCTTGTCCACAGCTACTTACAGTCTTAATTGCAATACAGCTCTTTTAATGTTAATGTCTGCTTTAACTGTTAAATACCTCTCCACACAATGGGCCAAGTTATCAAAGGTAGAGCTATCTTTAATGTTGTAAGATGACAGAAACAGTTTAATCCATAATCAAAATATATTTTAAAGTCTGAGTAGGATTATTTCCGAGCTGTAACTCAAGCCTGAGTAACCTTCTGAGTATAAATAACCCCCAAGTTGTATGCTATGCATTATATTCTTCAGTAACACATACATGATACATAGAAGTTTCAATGTTATGATGGATCAATCTAATGAGGATCAATTTAAAGCAGACCTTTACAAAAAATATGATGCATGTAAAAAGGTTTTAATTCCAAAGGACCAGTATATCAGTATGATAGAGGATCTGAAAGTTGCTGCAAGCAACAATCAAGCTAAAAGTCGGCATGGATACTACTTGTTGTCCAAGTACGTAGTTATAATATTCTCACACAACATAATGTAATATTTAAAATGTCAAATTAATAAAAGATAAGGAAACTTCTAGAGGACAAGGTTACATCAGATGCAACTGTGCTCGCAGTAATAAATGCCAGTCAAACCGCTGTAAGTGCTTCAAAACCAAGAGAAAATGTTCAAGCCGATGCCACAACAGCTTATCATGTAAAAACAAATAAAAATACAAAGACATAAAAATCAGTTGTAGAATATTGTGGAGTATTGTTCTTTTTGTATGATAGTATTTTTTTTGTCCTTTAATTAGGATAGTACATCACATATATTATAATGTTACTGATATACACCTATTTCAATGTTTTATGGATTTAAATTGTGATTTGTTGTAAATAAAATGTTCTGGTATATGTATATTCTTTATCTTAATTCAGCCATTACGCGTAATGACTGGACCTTAATTTCAGTCATTTCGCGAAATGACTGAAAGTTTTAGCCATTACGCGTAATGACTGGTCATTTCAGTCATTACGCGAAATGACTGAAACTTTCACACAATGACTGAAACTTTCAGTCATTACGCGTAATGACTGGTTTCACAGATTGACTGTAACATATATATGAAATAATAATCTGTCACGATGAACAACCACACATAAGATGACGAGAAATTACTGCAACTACACACAAGATGTTACAAGCCGACCACCATGCAGACAAATGTACAGTCACCTATTTGAAAGTCTTTTATCTTGCAGCATGTTGTCTGTCTTTTAAGTGAGGCAGTTAATGATTTCCAGCAGAATGCTCAGAAAGTTTAGCCACAAACAAAACAAGAAGATAGATACTGAACTGTTTTTGTTCAATAACCTAGGCAGACAGCCTGTAATGGCAACCCTAAAAATATTGTAATGAATGAAAATTTTTCTTATTGTTATAAGTAATGTTTATTTAATTTTTAATAAACTATAACAGTTTTTCAGATGTTATACAAAAGTAATACAGAAAAGTCTTTATGATAGTCAGTTCTAATATTATTCCACTGTTCAACAACTCACTGTTACATTAAAATATCACCTCACATAAAACAAAACTCGATACGCGATAATACAGTACTAGTGTACTCTCTTATATTTAATCTCTCATTCTATTCTCTACTTCTCTTAGTATTCTCTCTCTCTTTTGAACTAGTTTACCTCTCTATTTATACCCAGAACTGATGACCATTTTAACATCTGGTGACACTAGTGGACGCATGTTTTCAACAGATGTCATGCCTTAATTATTTATAACCACAATAAACCATTATTGGATATGACATCATAACAGGGTGGTCAATGTCTGTCTAAGTGGGACACAAAGTCCCCTGCTCACAATGAGACACCAAGCCTTCTATTCATGGAACAATTCTACATTATGTACTCCTGTCACAAATTATGGTGAGCTAGCCATAACCGCTAGCATTAATTAGACTCCACAGAATGTACATTTATAACACTTATAAAATAAGATGTCACACTGACCACATGTCACCAATACTGTTTTGAAGGTTACATAAATAAATAATTAAGTCACACAGAATCACACTAGTTTACACCAAAGGTCAAAAGTTCCTATTTTAATCCTTAGTAACCTATTTTAATAATTCACATTTAAACAACCTAAACATTTGTATGTAGTTAAATTACTTATAAATTTCCAGTCCTGACAATATGGTTGTCACAAGCAGAAGTAATCTGGATTTTAGTAATCCCATGAGTCACAGGCTCAGTTGCAAAAATATAAAACATGTTTGATATTTCAACATTCCTGCTCTGAAGTACAACGATTACCAGTGTACCCCCTTACCCCTTAAAATGTATTAAAACTGGCTGTATAGGGCGGGTTGTGAAGACGGTCAGCATTAAAAAACACCAATGGAACATGGGTATAATGCAATTGTCTCCATCGGTAAATTTTGATGGATGGACAATCCCTTTTCCCCTTGCGAGTGATATCAGTCGATATTCTTCCTTTAAATTTTGTAAACATTAGTTAAATATTTATGTTTTTCATCAATGAGTTGTTATGTATATAACAAATTTAAAGACAATCAATCTATACATAGGTATATGGAATTCTTGGGGAGACTGGAGCATCTGTTCTGTAACCTGTGGACATGGTTATAAAGTGCGAACCCGTACCTGTATGGTGGAGCAAGTTCTTTGTGAGGGAGATAATAATGACTATAGCACCTGTTCTGTTCAATGTGAAACTACAGGTATTGTATTTCAGGAAGTAACAGTTAACTTGCATTTGTCCTAAAACAGCTTGTTTGGTAGAAGTATGGATGCACTTCATTTAGTGCAAAAGCAACTTTTTATTTTTAAAACTGTTAATGTTTAGCTGAATATGGAGTCATTATGATCTCATTCCTGATACAATTTTTCCCTAATTCCCAAATAGATAACATGCATACCCTGTAACAAGAAAAGCTTAGCAGAAAAAATAAATTACTCCAGCGTACACACATAAATATGAAGACTATCGAAGTAAGAATCAGTAGCAATACCATTTTGGGTTTATCCTTTATTTACAGATGAAGATGAAGGTACCATGATTGAAGTCAGCTCTGATTCTTTTCAGAAGGTAAATTAGTAAAACTTTGTGAAATTCAATTATTATGTAAAATAAAACTATTGTATCATACACAATTAACAAATTATTTCCATTCTGACATGATTCAAGCTTAACAACAGAGGCTAGCTCTGCTGTGCCTCCCGGTAAATGTTACATTAAACAAATTTTATGTACTTGCATTGATAGCCCCTTAATAACTAGTATGTAACCATTCAATCTTAAAGGTCTTATTTCAAGGACATTATCAAGATTAAACTTTTACACAAAGTAGCACATGGAAGGCATTCAGGTTCTGTGAGTTAGTCATGGTGGGTTTTTTGTAACATCAGCAATAAAACTGTACTAGTAGTTCTCAAATTTGGCAAATGGTTACGTGGCTCTCACTTTTGTCTTCATGGGTTAAAGGTCTAAGTTCAAGACATGTGGGAAAATTCTTGGATGTCCTAACATTACCTCAGTTGACCTCCAACTGACTGACTGTGAATGGGCAATCAATCAATATGACTGTGTTGTGCATCTCCAATTCATGAATAAATAATACATAGATTTGCAATTACAAGGTATTTGAACACTATTTACTCATGAAGGACATGTTACTGTTTACACCCATTTGAAACCTATGCACAGATTTTTTTGCCAATTTTTTGGATACTAAGGCAAACCAAAACTGGTTCAGTTTGGGTTAACATCTGCCTATAACTTCTACAATGGCAACACTTTTTCTGATGTTTTTTGGACTTCTAAATTTGTGGGTGTGCTTCAGTTAAAACTTAAAGTCCATGCATGGACAGGTCCTGCATCACTCCATACACTTAAAATGGTGAGAAATTTACCAAATGTCTGCTTGGTGCTCTTTCAAAGATACCTGTGGGTTTGGGGTCCTGCCTGCCAAGGTTGGCTATGTTTTTGTAATTAGAATGACCTACAGTATGTTTGTGGTACAGGTTGTTGAAAATGAGGACAGTTTCAAAGAAGCCATTGCCAACAGTATCAACAGTTATTGTACTGAAAACACAGAAGAATGCTGTGAAGCCATGCAGTTGGTATTTAAACAGACTGAGTAAGGATATTGTTTTTATTAATTTACTAAAAATGTATTTATTTAATGTCTTGGCCTAATGATTCCAATAATATTTGAATATGGAATAAGGTATTTTCAGTAGATTGGAAATTTACACAATAACACCATTAGAGTTACACCATGAAATATCCAATTCTGCACAGTGATGAAGACAAACATGACTTTTGTAATTTTAATATACTTGGTATACATACTGTTATGTTAACATAATCGACAGCTAATCACAAAGATTATTCACTATAAGTACATTTTTATTTTTATCACATTTTCATTTTTTATTTATTTTATAGATAATAATTCATTAATTTAAAGACTTTAAAGAGAACTACTCTTACCATTGCATATTTTAAGCACAGAGCTATTCACAAGGATTGTAACTTTAGTTTAAATACCACACTTATCTTTGTTTTTTCAGAAGGTGACTCTATCTTTTTCAGTACTGTACCTGAAAATGTATCTTCGTATAATAAAACTGTACCTCCATTGTATTACTTAAAGGAAAACAACAAATATCCTCGTGACTTCAACATCAGTAGACATCTTACTACAGGGGGAAAATGAAGACACTTCTGATATTCGGTAAAGAACTACATTTCACCATTATAAATAATCTTTTCATATATCAGAATATAAAATGTGATATTCACAAGAGTATGTGAAATTTGCCACGAGGGTATCATATTTAAAAATACGACATAATAATTGAAATATGTGTAAATTTTGCATCAGAGGAGACCGGGACAATTTATGTTCAACTTGTCTTAAATACATGAAGAATTTTCAACAAGTCAAGAAAATAGAAAGAAGTCTCCTCACTGGAGAGCACTTACTCTCTACCAGGTAGACTCTAAGGTTGAACACCAGAATCCAAAATTAAAAAATCGTCATTGCATAGCCGTGGCTAGGTCCAATACCATGGAGATGCCGGATAGAGGATGTGCTAAGTAGAGAAAGCCTTTTTGAAGAGATATGGTTTTAACCTTTTTCTGAAACAGGCAAAAGAATTCCACATACTATAGCAAATTATGCACATCTTGTTCTTAGACTAGCACCTTAAAATGTTTTGCATGCCCCTGAAGCTTAACTCAAAAGTCAGTCTCTCTTTTCACGGCAACTGACTTAATCTCAAAATATTTCATATAATAATGAGATACTCTGAGCAATGGTAACTTGAAAGTGTGTCAAACCACAACAGTAACCAAGTGACAACCATAATTAAAGAATAATGTTACATAAATATATTTCATAAAGACTAATAATATGTGGAATATTTAATAAATTAAATATTTATTGTGCAATTAATAAGATTTCAACTTTTGTAGCTATAATGTCACCAAAACTTCTGTGGAAACCACAGGATGTTTCATCAGCACAAATTTTTGTGTCCTCCTGAGTTGTTTCCAAGTGTTCTAATGATCATGTCTTGGTTTTTCACATTTTTTATTTAAACAAAGCCCCACTCTCTTAATATGATCACCAACAAAGGTTTATTTTTGAAAATATGATCTGACTACACTTTGGTACTAGTAATTCTTGCTTTCTTCAATTTGTTTTTCAGTTTAATCATTGCCACGAACCTAGACTCCAAAAGAACATTTGCCTTTTGTGGTTCCAACAGTGATGAAGGTAAAGTACCAGATTATAATGTGTTTGACTTATTCACAAATAATCTGCATTCTGCCTTACTAGGCTTAATCACAAATAATCTGCATTCTGACAAGGCCTTACTAGGTTTAATCACTAATAATTTGCATTCTGACAAAGCCTTCTGGCAAGGCCTTAGTAGGTTAATTCACAAATAATCTGCATTCTGGCAAAGCCTTACTTGGATTAATCACAAAACATTTGCATTCTGACAAAGCCTCACTTGGATTAATCACAAATAATCTGCATTCTGGCAAAGCCTCACTTGGATTAATCACAAATAATCTGCATTCTGACAAAGCCTCACTTGGATTAATCACAAATAATCTGCATTAGGCAAAGACTCACTTGGATTAATCACAAATAATTTGAATTCTGGCAAAGCCTCACAAGTAATTTGCATTCTGGCACAGCCTTACAAGTAATTTGCATCCTGGCAAAGCCTTACTTGGATTAATCACAAGTAATTGGCATTCTGGTAAGCCTCAGCAGTGTTGTGGATATCCCATTGTACAATTAATCAGCTAGGTCTTACCTCTGTTGTCATGAATAATCTAACTGATGTACACATAAGGAATCAAACGGGGTTTAAAGACAAAAATTTCAATTTTTAACTCTTGACACAGTATGACCATTGTCAGGCCATTAAGATAGGCTCAACACTAAAATGCACACTGATCATTTTTTGAAATCCTAGAAAATCAATGAGTAATGATTGAGTGCTGTAATTAAGTTGGACTGTGGACTGTGTACTACGAAGGTCCAGGAAAATTCAAATATCACACAAATCTATGATGTCCATACACTCCTGAATATTAATATCTTAAACGTATGATAGTAAAAGACACGTTAGTCTATATTACCTTCAAATAGTGAATTAATTGTATATATTTTACCAAAAAACATTCATGTTCCTGTCAGTATATTTTTGGTGACAATAATTGAAACTTAACATAAAGTAACGGGAAAGCCAAAGGAGATATCGACTTCTACTGTTACATCTTGTTAATATTTATTAGGTACCATGGCATTTTGACTGGTGGAAAAAGTGTCAGGACCAATAATAGCTGAACAACTGTGTACTTGCAGATTATAGAAATATTGAGCAGTATCAGAAATGTGACATATTTTATTGTTATTCTGTTGTAGATTCTTTGACCCTTGGAGAAAACATTGTGGCAGAAGCTATCAGCTCTTACAGTGATGAAATTCAAGATGTGAGTGGTTTTTCTTGTAGCCCTGTAGAAAATAGGCTGTTAAAACCTTTTGCCAACCTTCTCATCACATATTGTGTCTATTCTGTGGTAATTAATAATTATACTGGAACAATAATGAACCAATGTGAGATTCGTTACTTACTTTAGAGTAGTATTAACACAGTCTGTATCAAATGATTTCAAATCAGTGTCTGATAATAAAGGCAATTTTCCACTTCAAGAATATTTTGAATGTTCAGATTTGGTTTCCAACATTGGTTGTAATTGCACCGTAATAGCATTGATTTAAAACCACAATATTATTATTTCTAAATTGTTGGCCAATGTTAAAATTTCCTTCATCAACTAGTGAGGTAGAATATTTCATTGTAAGAGTTTAACTTTGTGTATTTTTTAATAAATTAACTAAGTTCTATAAACTAATTGCACTTTATGTACAAGAAATAAATATATATATAATAAATATATAAAAATAAATATAACTGGAGAATACAAAATAATAATTTTAAAATGCTTAAAATTTTCAACTAAATTGTACTACCCTAAGCTTTGTGAGAATAGTAGATTTAATCATTCAATTAACATGTGAAGCAAGTGACATATGAAGCAAGTCTGAAAACTGAAGTAAACTGTTTCATGGGTGTATAACTTAAAATTTTATCATTATGATAGATTTTAAAATAAAAGCTAGGTTAAATTGTGTGTCAAAGCTAAGACGTAAATTTACCTTTACCACTTAAATAAGGTTCTTGATACCAGTATTCCAAAGCAAGGTATAGCTCCATCAGTGACCATTAAATGAATAAACCAAGATCTCCACCCTTTCTTAATGACAGGAGACCAATTGCATAATCTGAAGCTGTAACATCCACAGGATTATTATCTATGTTATTTTGTTGATACAAATTTGATGAGGCTGAGATTACCATTGAGAAATTAAACCACAGAAGTCACTGGATGTAGATTTTACACATTGGATGTACAGAGTCTATTGAATGAAGGGAATACATTGAAAAAGCATTCTTGAACAACAATATTTCTAATTTACTGGTACAAAACAGTACTTTCATGAACTGGTCTAGTCATACTTATACTGTAATACGCCCTTATAACTGTTAAAAACTAGTTGTACTTTTCATGAAACCAGCATTATTTATTGCATGATGCCAATGAAAGTGTGTTTGCTGTTCATTTCTTCTTTTACAATGGGCTTTACAGGATACTGGCATTGTTATAACCCATGTTGCAAGGCAAGAGGATGATGAAAGTGATGGTCCTATTTCAACAGGAAATGGTGCAGATCTGGGTCTTATTATTGGCTTTATTGCAGCGGGAGTTGCACTTTTGGCTGCAGGTGTTATATCCACCATTGTATATAGCAAGTTTGCAAAGCGGTAAGTTATAAGTTTTTCTTTTATGTCTTACTTTGAAACATACCTCTAAGTGGCATATTTCACACACTGTAGTGTTTTTTTAAATTTTTTGTTGTTGTTGTTTTAATGCATGGCAAGATTTTACTCATTTGAAATGGTTCTTTCTTCCCTGTCAGTCATAGGATATGTCATAATCTATGGAAAGATTAGTTCGGCCAGAGTAAAGATATGTCCTGTCACACAACAAGTACTCAAGCTTGATTTATGACAGGATCAGTTGGGAGTGAAACTTTTCTTTCCCAGGGCTCTGTTGGTGGTCCCATACAAGTTACTTTTTTAAGCTCCAGCTGTAGTGAGGCTCGTGCTTCTAGGAATCACTCTCTTTCTTTTCCCTTTCGGCCTTGTTCATCGAGAATATTCTTAAAATGCTATCAATAAAAAGGACCCAGAAACAGCTGTAGAGAAGGCAGGAAGTGTGAGAGCTGGATGCCCCAGCTGACTGTCCCAGAGACCGTGCAAACATAGAAGAGTGAGGTTCACAAAACAGAAACCATGGGAACAAAGATCCAAGAAATGGGAGAAACTGCACAAAATGTGGAGATGGCTACCTTCTTCAGAGAACCATGGAGGCGGAAAATGAAAATAACCTTAGTTATGGGTCAAGATAACGGAAAGAAGCATGGGTTTCCTTAATAAGCATGCTGTAAAGCTAAGAATGCACAAAGCTGCACCGTACTGTTACATAAACCAACCCCCTAAGTGATATCATGACGGGGAAAATCCTATAAAGGTCTTCTTCAATTAACATAAACAAGCGTTGTAGACATAGACAAGCTGGAAAAAGTGTTGTACATTGGATGTACAACATTGGATGTAACTTTAGTAAATTTTGTGTAAATGCTACAAAGCATTTCAGCAACGAGTATTGATAACTTCATATATAATCATGTGTGCAAGTATGTATTGCTATTTAGATTGTCCACAGGGTTTTGCAATAGGTTTTAATACATTGTGAAAGCATAAAAGCAACAATAAAGGCAAAAGCCATTTCATGACCCCAGTTTGACCCATACATGGGGGTCAGGAGGTAAAACTAACCGGCTATTTAGACTGTCCAGATATGGTTTCCCAATACCTCTTAATACATTCCGAAGCTATAAAAGCAACAATGAAGGAGATATCAGGTAAAAACTCCAAAACAGCTATTTTTTTACCCAAGTTTGACCCATAAGGAGGGATCAGGCGGTAAAACTGACCAGCTACTTAGACTCTCCACATATGCTTTCCCAATACCTGTTAATACACTCTCAATCTATAAAAGCAACATTAAAGGAGATATAAGGCAAAAACTCTAAATCAGCTATTTTACAACCCCAGTTTGACTTAATACATTCCAAAGCTATAAAAGCAACGATAAAGGAGATATAAGGCAAAAACTCCAAAGCAGCTATTTATGACCCCAGTTTAGCCCATAAGGGGGGGGGGGGTTAGGGGGTAAAACTAACCAGCTATTTAGACTCTCCACATATGCTTTCCCAATACCTCTTAATACATTCTGAAGCTATAAAAGCAACAATAAAGGAGATATAAGGCAAAAACTCAAAATCAGCTATTTTATGACCCCAGTTTGACCCATAAGGGGGGGGGGGTCGGTGGATAAAACTGACCGGCTATTTAGATTCTCTACATATGCTTCCCAATACCTCTTAATACATTCCAAAGCTATAAAAGCAACGTCAAAGAAGATATAAGGCAAAAACTCCAAAGCAGCTATTTATGACCCCAGTTTGGCCCATAAGGGGGGGTCGGGGGGTAAAATTAACCGGCTATTTAGACTCTCCACATACGCTTTCCCAATACCTCTTAATACATTCTGAAGCTATAAAAGCAACAATAAAGGATATATAAGGCAAAAACTCAAAATCAACTATTTTATGACCCCAGTTTGACCCATAAGGGGGGGTCGGGGGGTAAAACTAACCGGCTATTTAGACTCTCCACATATGCTTTCCCAATACCTCTTAATACATTCTGAAGGTATATAAGAAACAATAAAGGAGATATAAGGCAAAAACTCAAAATCAGCCATTTTATGACCCCAGTTTGACCCATAAGGAGGGGTCGGGGGGTAAAACTGACCGGCTATTTAGACTCTCCACATATGCTTTCCCGATACCTCTTAATGCATTCCAAAGCTATAACAGCAACGTTAAAGAAGATATAAGGCAAAAACTCCAAAGCAGCTATTTATGACCCCAGTTTGGTCCATAAGGGGGGGGGGGGGGGGGGGGTAAAATTAACCAGCTATTTAGAATCTCCACATATGCTTTCCCAATACCTCTTAATACATTCTGAAGCTATAAAAGCAACAATAAAGGATATATAAGGCAAAAACTCAAAATCAGCTATTTTATGACCCCAGTTTGACCCATAAGGGGGGGTCGGGGGGTAAAACTGACCGACTATTTAGACTCTCCACATATGCTTTCCCAATACCTCTTAATACATTCTGAAGGTATAAAAGCAACAATAAAGGAGATATAAGGCAAAAACTCAAAATCAGCCATTTTATGACCCCAGTTTGACCCATAAGGGGGGTAGGGGGGTAAAACTGACCGGCTATTTAGACTCTCTACATTTGCTTTCCCAATACTTCTTAATACATTCTGAAGGTATAAAAGCAACAATAAAGGAGATATAAGGCAAAAACTCAAAATCAGCTATTTTATGACCCCAGTTTGACCCATAAGGGGGGGTCGGGGGGTAAAACTGACCGGTTATTTAGACTCTCCACATATGGTTTCCTATTACCTCACAATACATTTTATGGCTCTAAATGCAATACTTAAGAAGATAATAGGGGGGTTGACCTAAATTTAAGGCTCTCAGATTGGAAGGTGTGAGAAAATCAACCATAAATGTGACATTTTTCAAGGGATTGCTCCCAAAATCTAATCAGCTCGCGTTTTCGATAGTATGAACAGGTGTGTCAAATTATAAGGCTATGTAGCAAGTAGTTTTTCCTGAACTGCGATGATGGGGGGGTGTACTTAAAAAAATTGTTTTTGATCATGTGACCTTGATAAAGGTCAAAGGTCAAATTTAAGCATGCAGAAAAATTTTCCCACGCCTAAGGTATATAACTGCCAAATATGGTTTGAAACCTTCTAATAATAAGGGAGATATTCAAGGGAGATGATAATGCGGCGGCGGCAGCGAGGAAACTGAGGTGAAAACAAAGAAGCGCCCTTTCAGGGACGCTTAATTACTTGAATGGGCCCTGTCCCCTTGTTCTTGAAGTAGTCCCTCAAAATGTCCTGCATTTCTTGGCTTCTGCCTTCCAATTATCTTCCACCTTCAGAGAGTGTTTCTGCTGGCACAAGTGGGGCATCTTCAGGATCTGAATACTTTGAGAGGGTTGCCATATCTCTCTCTCACTATGTTATGTAGAATGACACAGGCCATGGCTATGCTAACTATTTCTGGGTCAGCTGCATCAAGGGCCAGTTGCACTCTGAACATCTGACATGAAATACCAAATGCATCCATCCTGCCCAAACTTTCCTTTCAATATTCAGTAGTTCCGTTGCATACTCATTTACCAACGTCTATTCTTCTATCTGAGAAGGGTTTTGGCAGCATATTCTTCAGGGGAAAAGTACCATCTCCTAGCTGAAACAGTCAATCTGGGAGCATCAGATGTTAAGGGTTAAACAGGAGCTACTGGATCTGAGCTCTGACCAGTTAAACACCTGGGCATCTAAAAGGAACCTCTGCACCTAGTGCCCATCCAAATGAACTCCTAGTCCACATTAACCACAGCCAGCCAGCATGCTCTCCTAGTTAAATAATACACTTGCTACACATTTCACGATATAAGTTGATGTGCTTCCCATCTATAGATCCAGCTTGCAATTGGTACATTCCTTCGTTCCTCACTACAGCTTATTTTGCCATCTACTGGGTTGGTTTGGCAATGTAAAAGCTCTTCCTTGTATTCTTTTCTGAGCCTCACAGACTTTTGGAATGAACTTATTTTATGCCTAACCTCCCACTTTAAAGTAACCCTGCACAGAGGTGTAACTATCCTAGTGACTACTTATCTCAGCTTCACTGCCAACCCCAAGTGATCATCTGTACCATGATGTCAGGAGTCACACTCTCCTCACTAATACTTCAAAGAATTGTGGAATGATCTAGAGGAAGTTCCTATATGGTCATCCCACCTCTTCAACCTTAAGAGGAGTGTATGGCAGTGATCATGTTCCTCCATTCTCCAGATCGACAGCCTGATGCAGAACTTTGGTGCTGTTCTTCTGGACCAATGTTTTTGCATGACTTTGTCTGCCTTTATCTGACTCCATCTATGCCTTTGAATCTTACCATGAAGTTACATGAGAGCCTCCTGATGATTTTCTATTTTTGAGCCTCAAAGCCCATACAGCTTTTAATTACACAAAATATTAGTTAAAATTGTGACAGTATGTACATTAAATCTTGTGAAAAGGTTTTTGAGTCAAAATAGCATTAAATCAATAGTTTCCCATAATAAATACTCAGACACTAAAAAAATATCTGTTTTTATTGGAATGTCATACTGATAATTTGTACCTTTGTTATCCCCAGTTTTCTATAATGATGACTCTGCAAGGGGAATGTGAAATATAATGTAATGTAAATTGTAAGGTAAATGATAGATGAATGCAGTGCATACTAGTGGGTCAAATATCATCTTCCTAACTATAAAGAAGAGCCACAGTTTGAATCCAATGCCTTTGAGGTTGTAACAAGTTATGAAGTTTCCTGTTAGTTAACCCATCTGTAGTGTAAAAGTAACATAGATCTTCCTTGTGTTACTGTTTGTACAAACCCCACTCTTTGCCAATAAAGTGAACAAAATCAATGAAAAATTAAAGGTTTACTCTCGTACATCCATACCAAAACATGTAAAGTATAAATAACATTACAGATGGAAATAAGACATAAAATATGTAAAAATACACAGTATATCTTGACTGTCTTTTCGACAACCCATCAAAACAATCTGAAGGTGTTTGCAGTACCGGCAAACAGGAAATTTATGAAGATTGTTATTAGGAAATTATTATGAGATTTTGCAGCACATCTTACATAATAAACAGGGATCTTAACCTCTCTAGTTTATTACCCAGTGAACCCCCATAACAGAAGTTGAACAAAAATTATTAATATGTTTGTATTGGTTATATGACACAAACAGATACAATAAAACTGGATCCTCCTTGACATTGGGGTCAGAGCAAAGTATTCAAGGTGTCCATGAGATGAAAACCGCCTCCCCTGTTCCAGATATGTAATCGACTGATGAAGTAAGTTTGTTTAATCATTAATCATTTCATCTTATTTCTGCCAGTTATAGTTACTGTAACAGTAGTGTTGCCTTCTGTGCTATATTATTAAGTGTCCCGCAATACAGGAGAAAATTCACATGGAAAGGGCCGCCATATCCCACATTTCCTACTGCTTCTAGCTCGGCAACCACTGGTCTGATTCTCTTCAAATTTAGCACAGGTATGCAGTAGCCCTGGGAAAATTTTGTGAATGTTTCATGACGTTTCAGCAAATCAGAGAAGTCACATCACCAAAAATGTTTTTAAAAGTGGTGTGCTTGTTTTTGGATGATAACTTACAAAGTGCTTCACCTAGTATTCACATGAAATCAGGCAAGTAGGTGTGTTATTTAGATGTCGGGAAATCATTAACTTTTAGAAGAAAATGGCCAACTTATTAATGATCAACAAATGACACAATTGTCCTTAACATTGAAAGTGAAAAATCTTTAATATCTCAGAAACGGAGCAAGATAGAGCAATTTCGATAAAATGTTTGACCTCCAGGGTGTACACAGAGTCACCTATCACTTTTTGCCAAAAAGATGTTTTCCCGCCTTTTTGGTGGCCATAATGAAGTTCTGCGCAAGACGCAAAAATGCATATATGTTGCAAACAGTGTGAGATGGTACAATTTCAACAAATTTTTGGCTACATGGTACATGCAGAGTCATCTGGCACTTTTTGCCCAAAATTATTTTCCTGCCAATTTTTGCTGCCATCTTGAATTTCTGCATAAAAATGCCAAAACACTTTTATCCAGGAAATTGTGGGAGATATAGCCATTTTGACAACATTTTTAGGCCCACATAAAACACAAAGACACAGTTTTTTGTCTCTGAAGCTGTGAGACCCCGATCAAATCGTTTTCCCACCATTTTGGCGGCCATCTTGAACTTTTGCATAAAACACAAAAACACACTTGTCTCAGAAACATGATGAAAACATTTACATTAATTTTATGTAAAACAGTAGAGAAACACAAATTTGGGAGATTGAAAATGAAAGTACAACATCAACTGTTTGGATAAAATGTCTGATAATGGATGTTGCAATATGCCAGAAACTGCACTATATATTAGTTTCTGATGTTTTTCCCTAAAACTATAATTTTATTAACTCAGACAATGCCTTGGACACTGGGGGCAGTAAATTACCAACAAGAACTGAACAAGAAAAAAAAGCCTAGAGGAATTCTTTTCACTAAGAGCAACATACAATGTTCAACTGTTAAAGTATTATTTATATTATTGTAATCAAAACATATATAAATATATTGTATATTGTTCTATTGTTTTAGTGTATTATTTATTACAAAATTTATGTTGGGTAACAGTGTTATATTGTACACACTGGGCCACAGACACTACATTTTTTTCGACTTTGTGGGAGTCATTGTTTTACTCAGAAAAATACTCACAGGAGAGAATGTAATTGAATAATAAGACAATGAACTACTGGAATAAGCCTTATAAGAATACATATAAGTTACAATTAATCTATAATATGAAATTATGAATATTGGATGCAGTGTCATAGAGCGTTTTATTTTTCTGATTGTTTTATTTTGTTGTTTTTCAGTAAACCACAAGTCTAAAACATCTTGAAGAATTATGATGGCTCTAGATACAGACACATTAACAGACTTCAGTTGGCATGACAAGAGATTGTCAAGAGATTTTCCTTTAATGGAAATCTAGTTAAACAACAACAATTATATTAATTTGATTAATAGACTAATAGTAATAAGTACTAATCACTTTTGAAATGATTTTGTTTGTCATAACTATCTTGTGTGTTTCAATAAAATACTATCAAAATAAAAATTCTCTATAATAATCTTTACTTTTATTACAGAAAATTTACAGATTTTCTGCTGGGTTTTCAAATGTTATATTCTCACCCAGGATTGCTAAACACACTGTTAGATAAATATAGACAAAATAAAGACAGATATTGCTTTGAAGTTGATGAATAAACTTCAACAGAGAGTTTGATTTTTTAGGATGTCCCAATGATTAGACCAGTAGTAAAATGTCAAGTTTTTTGTGTTAATGCACCTCACCTATTTTACAATTTTTAGCTATATTGCCAGCCGGCCTCGCCAAGGTCAGAAACAGATGTCCTGTGTCTTCACAGGTCAGACCGGCAATGTTGGCACCATTTGCCAGGTAGTGTGCAGTACTTCCTTCCTGCCTTAAGAATGTGACATCATAGCACATTTTACGTTTGGTGCATGTGCAGTGCAGACACATTTTGGAAAACTCTTGAAAATCAAATTTAAATCAATTTTTTTAAAATACTGCTGTTTAAAGATTTTTGTTGTGAAAATATGTGCGTAGAAGTTTGGAATATGTATCATGGCATCTTCAGGACAAAAACAAGGTGCATGTGGACATGTTACGGGCATTTTGACCAGCACATTAGGTGTGCATGTTGTAGGAAGAATGGACAGGGTTCCAACCAGTGTGAACAAATTGGACTGCAAGTGCTGCAACATGCTAACAGCAGATCAGATTGCTCAGCTATTTATCCCCACTTACAAAGCTAGAAAAGACATGAAATCTGAGAAGGTAGCAGCTAATCCCCTCCCTAGTAGACACAGGCAGTGTCCTGGAACTAGAGCATGTTGACAAATCTGGCAAAAAAGTGCACACCCAGCAAAGATGAAAAAATCTACCTCTTTCCAAGCTGACAACCAGCTTTAAAGAGGACTTGGATAGTAAATGGTTGGAGAGATTTTCTCACATGGATGGAATCATCATTGCTAAGAATTTTCAACAAGTCGATCAGCCTCAGAAAACTCGACCAGCCAGCCTATACTCCAGCAGGTAGTAGTCTCACCAGATAAATGGCCACTGGCCAGTACAGTTACATTCGTCCGGCCCTTCCTGCCACCTACCATCCTGCCAGCAATACAGACACCAACCAGCCTTGTAGTGTGGTCTACCTCGGCTACTGGTTACAGTACACACGAAAAACCGGACTCTGATGATGATATAGATTTACAGTAGACCAGTCAATTGTCACATACTGGCTATATAAAAAATAGGGTGAAGTTTCAGAGGAAGTGGCCAGTGCATCTACACAAGAACCAGATCAGCAACTCTCAGAGGAACAGAAATACAGAGAGTCTGTTAGGGGTGTCATATACAGGATGGCACTAAGTCCTGTAATTTGAATCTACCTCCTCTTCATCGGACGATAACCCCTTCACCAGTCCTAAGTCACAGCCAACTGGCAGGATATCTGTAAGTAAACTGCCAGGAGATGAGTGGTTATGTCGCAAGATTGACAAGCTGAACATTACTATTGTTGAGGGTTATCCCTCCAGGAGTTCAGAAGCAAGTGGAGTGTCCCAAGCTAAACAGGGCCTAGAGCAGAATTGCAAGACCTTCCGGACTCACAACACCACTAGCTTCTTTGCCAAAGATACCCAGACGAAGTAGGAGAGGTCAGCCAGAAGGTCCCCATTCATCTGCAACCAAGCAGCTGGCTTCAGTCACTGCCTCACTTGGGTGCAGGAAAACATGGTTGCTCAACTGAAGGTGATCAAAAATGATAAGGCCAAAGGCAAGTCTTCTGTAAAAGCCCAGGAAGTGACCAAGGAACTGAGCAGAGCATCCCCTTTGCTATGGTCAGAACTATGCAGGATTCCTCTGACTTTGTGTTCATCAATATGGCCAATATCACCCTTGCAAGTCATGATAATTATCTGGATCACCTCAAGTCTGGAATAAACATAATACTCTGGTTACTCTCAGGACTACACCCATCCATCTAGGAGCTCTGTTTCTGGACAGTTTCATCCAGAGAGCTGGGGAGGAACTCACTAACTATCATGACAAGTATGATTCCAGTTCATCGCACAAGAAACCAGGCCGGTATCATCCCTTCTCGCGGTCCACAAGGTCTGCAGAGGATACCAGCTGCAAATCAGGACCACCAGCCTGGAAAATGCTCAGCTCTCATGGTCAGAACAGGAGGACAGGGCAAGGCCTCCACCTACTCACAGTGATCAGCCAAGGCTCAATTCTCATAGAAATGGTTTTTGCTGACCTGCGGCCCTGATGAAAAAGTGCGAAGTCATCCGTAAAAGATGTCAACATATGCATCATAAGCAATAGAAACTGTGAACTTTATTGCATTGTGTATGTTACTTGTCCCTATTTTCATCTTTAATAAGTGTGCAAAATTAAACTGAGGTCAGCTGAACAATACAATAGCTGGAGATTAAAAACACCATAATTTCAGTGCAAGGTGGCCATAACTTCATTCATATTGGGACTTTAAGGTGACCATAAAATAAAAATGTCCCTTTTTTCATCCTTCATAAGTGCATAAAGTTTAGCTCAGGTCAGTTGAACAATAAGATAGCTGGAGACTGAAACTTTCTTTTTTCACTGTAAGGTGACCATAACTTCATTCATATTGCGACTTTAAGATGACCATAATATGAGAATGTCCCTTCATTATCAATATATGTTAGATATGGAAAAAGAAAGGGGTCAGATGGCTTTATTCAAATTTTATGACTTTGGGGGGGGGGCATAACACCAATTATATTATTAAAGGTCACCATAAAGTCAGGATAACCCTTTGGTTTGCCATCCTTTATAGGTGTGCAAAGTTTAACTGAGGTCAGTTGAACAATAAGATACTTGGAGGCTGAAAACCCTCTTATATCACTTTAAGGTGGATAGAACTCCATTCATATTCAGAGTTTAAGGTGACCGTAAGTATTATTTTTATCTAGTTTAATATCAGTGATAATTTAGATATAAAAATAGAAAAAGAAAGGAGCCAGAGAATTTTATTCCAATTTGATGACTTTAAGCAGGCCATAGGTTCACTCACATTTTGAGTTTCAGGTCAACCTAATGTCAGGATATTCCTTTGGCAAATCTGTATATATGTGCCAAGTTTGGTCGAAAAAAGTGAAAAACTAAGTGAACTGGAGGGCTAAAAGCCATTTTTTTTACATTAAGGTGACCTTAAGATTGCAGATACAGGGGCATGTGAAACTTCAGCATGTAAAAGATTATCCAAAAGGAGCTAATAAGTTATTCAACAAAACGCCGAAATCCTGACAGTTTTTGAGATACAGACCAAGTACCCATTTTCTATAAATTTATGAAAAGAAAACGCCTCCCATTCAGCCATCTATGGTCTAATTGATGAGAAAATCCTTTCCGAACTTCGAAATTTGGTCTCAAATGTACCTGATAAATTTTATAGCACAGGTGTTTGTCTTTTCCAAAATGCAATGACGGTGTGTCTTTGAAAAATACTTAAGGTTACCTTAAGTAAAGCTTAAGGTCTCCGCAAAGTATCCCAAAAAATTTTCCGCCACTTTTAAAGAAAGATAAGGAGGAAAGAAAAATTTGAAAGCCCAAGACGTTATTCAAGGGAGACCATAATCCTGTGGCAGCAGCAGTGATCAGTCAAACTTCAGTGAAACAAATAAGCATCCCTGACGGGCCGCTTAATTACTTTGTAAACCCAATGGGTACTGCGAGGAAAGCTAGGTCATTTTTGTAAATTGTCAGACTTTATTGTCTTGTTTTGAATCATGTACCTTTTGTTGCTGGGCCGCCACAAAAGAAAGGCATAAGACCCACTTTAAACCCAATAAATCTGTGAAAGATGTTCCCATGTAGATACAACGTGGCTTTGTACATCGTCCCTGGAACAGCTACCTGAAGGAGGCACTACATGCACTTATGCAAAAGCAAGGTATAGAAAAGGTAAAAAAAATCAAACATCTCTGGCTTTCTTCAACAGACTGTTCTTGGTTCCAAAACCCAACAAGTGGATACCTATCCTAGATCTAAGCTCTCAGAACAAGTTTCTGAGGTCATAGAAACTCAAATGGTGACACCAGAAAGAATAAGGACTACCTAGCAGACAGGCAAATGGGTAAGATCCGTAGACTTCAAGAATGCTTATTTCCATATCCCAATAAACCCACAGTCCAGGAAATACCTGCATTTTCATGTTAAGGGTCAGTCCTACCAATTCAAAATTCTACCGTTTGGTCTATCCACTTCTCCAATGAAACTTAAGAATGGTAGTCCAGGAGGTCAAACTGATAGCTCGGTCAAACTGATAGCTCAAAACAAGGGTATAAGGATCCACCAGTACCTAGAAGATTAGTTGGTCAGAGGCAAAACCCACCAAACCTGTCCCCATCATACACAGACCCTAGTAGCTATGTGTCAGGAATTAGGTTAGATAACAAACATGGAGAAATCTGAACTGGAGCCCACACAGATATTCAATGTCATAGGCTACCAGTTCAACCTCAACGAAGGAAGGTCAGACCTGCTGCAGAAAGCTGGCAGATCTTAAACTTGAAAATTCAAAAGCTTTTCACCGACTCTTCATGTCAGGACAAACAACTCATGTCCCTAATAGGCCTTTTGACAGCTACAGAGATTCAAGTCCGACTACGTAAGCTCCATATGAGGTTGATTCAGTGGCACTTTAAAAATCACAGGAGGATCCCAGAATCTCTAGAAACGGTGATCCTGATCTCTCCATCCACACTTAAAAAAATTGTGGGGCGCCAAGAAGCAAATGACCTCCAATGTCCGCCACTACACCAACTCAGCCATGCTTTTCAGATATGTACAGATGCCTCAAGAGAATGCTGGGGCAAGAGGGACTTGGTCCCTGCCAGAAAGAAAGTTGCAAAAATTAATATATAAACTGCCTGGAACTAAAGGTGGTCTTTTTGGCCTCTCAGGAGCTCTAAGACCTCTGTTCAAGGAAGATTGTACTCATTGCAACAGACAACACCACAGTTGTTGTCTACATAAACATGAAAGGAGGTATGAAGTTGTGGAAATGTGGAAAATCCTGACCTGGTGTTCCAGAAAGCGGGTGACTCTGAAGGACTGACATATTCCAGGCTGGCTGAATGTGGTTGCAGACAAGTATCCACACTAGGCCAGATCATCGAAACAGAGTGGTCTGTCCTTTAGGAAGTCTTCCAGCTGATATGCAGCAGGCGGCATCAACCTCAAATAGACCTATTTGCAGCTAGGTTTCACAAGGTGCCTCAATTTATATCACCAGTTCCAGACTCCCTAGCCTGGGCTTTACATGCACTAAGTCTGCCTTGGGATGATCTGGACCCTTATGCCTTCCCACCAATAGCCATTCTGGGCAAAGTAGTGGCAAAGCTAAGGGACTACCCGTGCAGGAGAATCATTATGATTGCTCTGGAGTGGCCCAACATGCCCTGGTTCTGGGAACTGGTAGCTACATCAACCCAAATCCCATTTTTTCTGTCCAACCTGTCCAATCTGCTGACTCAACCATTCAATCAGATTCCACATAAGAATCTGTTGAACCTAAGTCTCTATGCCTGGCTCCTAAGGCCTTAGCTGGGGCAGTGGCAACATCAATTGATGCTCCTCAAAGAGTCTCAACCAGATCAGTCCATGAAGCAAAATGGACCATTTTTACAAATTGTGCCAAAGTAATCAGGTTTAATTTAGGGCACCACCTATCAAATCCACACACTTCCTCCAGTATCTCTTCCTGGACAGGATTTTACTTCCAAGTACTATCGATGGCTACAGATCAGCCATAGCAGACAAACTATGAAATTCACCTATTAATGTGAGCAAGAACAAAAATCTGGCTCATTTCCTGGATAGTTTCATTAAAGACAGTCCTAAGGGTCTCGGAGGCATCCCCTCTTGGAACCTTTCTCTGGTTCTTCACCAGCTTACAAAGGCTCCCTTTAAACACCTGAAAGAGGCTCATTGAAGTACTTGACCTTCAAGTTTGTCTTTCTCTTAGCTCTGGGTTCTGGCAAACGCAGGAGTGAGATTCACACTTGGCTCAACAAAAACATCACACACACGAAAGACTGGTCCAAAGTGTCTCTCTACCCCTCACCCAGCTTTCTCTCGAAGAATGAGGTGGTTAAAGTGGGTCCAGACTTTGTGACCCCATTCCTGCCCTGGCCCAACCTCTGGACACATGATTCAAGGCTGACCTGTCTCTATGCCCAGTTTAGAATCCTACACTATGATCTGGACAGGACCTCAGACCTAAGGCAGAATAAAGAACTGGTTCCATTAAAGAAGACTTTGACAAGACTCTCCTGCCACTAACTGCAGACTGTGATCCTATGCCATGAGCTCTCTGATCAAGATGTGCTTACTCTACACCATGGTTAAAGGCCATGATGTTAGTTAGCCTTTGCTGCTTCTAAGGCTTTCCAGCCGGGAGTCTCCTTAGAACAGTTATTATCAGCCTGTCACTGGAAATTCGACAACACCTTCTGACAGTTTTACTTGAAGGATGTGGAGTGGTCTGATTCAGAGCTCTTTCATCTGGGTAGGCTACCCAGCACATCCACCACAAACCCATACATCCTACACCTTATGGATTCAGAGCTATAGCTTGGACAAAATTTTCAAATTCAAGGTCACTACAGCAAGGTCAAAGGACAAGTCATGGTCACACCAGGACACTACACACCCACAACCAATGTCCCTATTCCCTGCCAAGTTTTAACTTCCTACACTTTATGGTTTCTGGAACGACCAGTCTAGATTTCAAACTCAAGGTCACTACAGCAAGGCCAAAGGACAAATCAAGGTCTCACCATCACACTGCACACCTGCACCCCTTAACCAATATCCCTATCAAGTTTCAACTTCCTACACCTTACGATTTCTGAGATGACCCAGTCAAGATTTTCAAACTCAAGGTCACTACAGCAAAGCTAAAGGAAAAATTAAGATCACACCATAATGTTGCACACCTACATCCACCCATTCCTGCAAACAAATGTTCCCAGCATGTATCAACTTCCTACACCTTACAGTTTCTGAGATAAAGCCTGAACAAGATTTTAAAATTCAAGGTCACTGTGGCAAACTAAAAGGTCAAATCAAGGTCACAGCATGACATTGCAAGCATACACCCACCACCTGATTCCTTTAAAAATTCTGGTACTGCTTCAAAAAAACTACCTTGTTTTGCTAAAATGTTAAGTTATAATCTCAATATGAAAGAAAGTCTGTGGTTATCACTGGTAAAACTTATAACTTGCTGAGCAATGACTGCAGCCTATGTTGAGTAATATTGTCTACATTCTAAAAAAAGCAAGGCCAAAAGGTGTTTTGGTCCCCTAGCGCGAGTGCAAAGCCATCAGAGACATGAGTAGTCTCGTGAAAGTCTCGTGACATAAAGAAATTCCAACTTAGATACATCAAACATCCTTCAGTGAGCAGACAAATATAGTCATCATTCTGTGCCACCATTCATGAAAGTCTGACGCAAGAAGGACATAATGTGTGGGAAAAAGCCCAAAGGACAGGTGTCCTTTTAGCTATTGGAGAGCAAGAGAGAGAAATTCAGAATCCACAGGTGTTGTCACTGTCATCAAAGTCCAGAGAAAAAGGACATATGTATGGGAAAAAGGCAAAAGGACATGTGTTCTTTTAGCTATTGGAGAGCAAGAGAGGCAAATTCAGAATCCACATGTAATTTTATCAAAATCCGCAGACAAAAAAAAAGTGATCTGTAGAAGGGTGAAGCGAGGCTCGTGCTTAAAAATTATTTTCTACCGAAAGGGCACGATCACAAGTTGAATTTTCTATAACAAATAAATTATGTGCAAGATGTTCTTTGAGAGGACTACAGTTTATTCTCATTTATGAGTGTATCACATTCCAATATCTATCACCTATACAAAACATTTTTCTCTACTTTAACTGATCAGTAGCACCAGAAATATTTCTTTTGACCAACAATGCCTTAAATTAGGATAATTTATTCACATGTTTAAAACAATCATCTAGTGCATTCCATAATTTTATTACAACAGGAAAGAATGAATTTTGATACCATTTCTTCTATATGTTGGTGTTTGAATATCAGATTGATTTCACAATTGATATTTCATTGTATTTCCAACCAGTGGAGGAATCAAAATATTTTAAGGATCTAAATAAATGAGAACATATGGACTTTAGATGAATTTAAGCTTTCCAATTGCTACCTGGTACAATATAATTCCTATATTGCTCAATTTTGTTCAAGCACTCTTAAAATGCAATCTGCTCAAGATTTCAATTGCATTACCATGTAAAGTCTCCCTCTACTGCAGGAAATATTTTCTGGCGAAAGCCAATGGCAACCAGGGTGGACTAACATGATGGGTTAAATGTGGGAAACATTCCCACACTTAAAGTATATAAATGACAAAATGTAGTTCGAAAGCAGCCACAAATAAGGGAGCAATATATATAAAGGAAGACCATAATGTTGTGGCGGCTACAGCAGCAAAGAGCTAAAGCGAAAAACAAATAAACACCCTTTTCAGGGATGCTAGATGAATACCTCAAACTTTGATAGCACCTCTAATTCTGGCAGACCTTGACCTAGGATTTCTATACATTTCCTCTTGGCTGGCTCCTAATGCTGTTTTGCTCATATTTTTCCATCTGGGTTTAGTTTTCTCGAACTCCACTTGATGTCCATGACTAGAATTATTGCTACTACAATTACTGGACAAGATACTTGGTTCCCTGTGAATTAATTGATACTTTTCCCTGTCTTTGTCAATCCCAGTTCTGTTTCGAAAAATTCTCTTGGCCACTCGTTCTTCTAATGAATGAAACACAATCACTATGCAGATGCCACCAGGCTTAAGAAACCTGTGCACAGTTTCTAAACCATGGTAAAGTTCATTCAGTTCATTATTGACAAATATACGCAGGGCTTGGAAAGTTTTTGTGGCCACATGAGCATTCCTTTTCAGTTTATTCTTTCTGTATGATCTGTAACTCGAAAACAAACATTCAAAAGATTACACTGTTATTGTACAACCAACTGAAAGGTGTAAATGATCACAAAAGACAGGATAATAACAGTATAAGATGGCTGAAATATCCTAGTCATTTGACTTTTTACGACCTGGATGCTGTGCCTTAGAATCCGTAGATACGGAGATTAAGCACTTGGACTGATTGATTGATTTTAAATATTTGTGTCAATATTAATTTTTTGAACAGGAATTGACTCGAGAAATCTGACAACTCCATTTATGTTTTACCTGATCAAACATATGAGGAAAGGAGAAAACCCTTTCACTGCAAAATCTAATCTAAAATGGACTTTTATAGTGTTTAATCTGCATCAATTGACAGACTAATGCGCAGTTGAACATAAGCAAGGTGGATCAATGTAAGTTTAATTACATACCCAGGTCATAGATGCAGGGGTGACAGAAAGGCTATGGCAGATTGGCATTTGCAAACAGACGTAAGTTTTCAGCTTTTCCTGAAGGAGGCAATTGATGTTGAACTACCTACATTATCAGGAAGAACAATCCAAATCTTAGGGAGCATTAAAGGCAAAACTATGGCCAAAGTATCAGGAAAAACAATCCAAATCTTAGGAGCATTAAAGGCAAAACTATGGCCAAAGTGTTTAACTGACTTGAAGAGTGAGGAGTGGAAAGGAGGACCTGTGAGGTAACAATGGTCAGGGTGACTATGTCTGGTATTGTAAGAGCAGTTGTTCAGAGACAAGGATGGCCCAAAATAGCTAGAACCACTGCGAAGAAATTTGTAAACAAATATTGCAGTTTTGTACATGCAGCAGTAATTGACAGGCGGCTGGATGAGTAACTTTAGGATGGGTACGACATAAGCATACTTTCTAGGATTTGTGACAATATATACAAGAGTACTGTAAATACTCTGCAGCTTGTGCCGATTAAAACATGACAAACCTCCTACCAGAGAGTTACAAGAGTCCAGACTACTACTAACCAAGGCATTCTCAGCAAGGACGGCCACTTTATGAGTACGATACTGTACAATATGATGAACGTCATACATTGGAGGAAACAGGCCTTACAAGTCTTCTGAACATGCTTTGAGAAAGAAAGGTCTGCAATGACCCAGGCACCTTGGTTTTTTTACAGTGTCAGTAAGATAAAGAAGAGCACGAAGAATATTGACAGGAAAATGAGAGGAAAGTTTTTGACATTGGGCCTTAGAACCAAAAACAATATATCTAGAGGGCAGGCATTCAGCTTAGTAAGAGCACCAGAAGCATTCTTGTAAGATAAATAGACATACAACTGGGTATAATATGCATACAAATGGAATTTTACATCAGGATAAAGGCCGGTGATTTTGCTCAGTGGAGTTGTATAAAGTGAGAAGAGTGGGCCAAAACACAGATCCTTTGGGAACTCCATAGATGAGCTTGCTCTATTCAGATAGTGCTGAACCTATTTTAATGGCCTGGCAACGATTACTCAGGTGGCAGACAAAACACTTGAGGACCGTTTCCCTAAGATAAAAATAAGAATTTGAGATAGCCAAGTTGAGTGTGGTAATCCATGACATCAAAAGCTGCTGACAAGTCAAGCAACACGTTGGCAGTTGGTTCACTTTTTGCCAGAGAGAAAGGACCTCATTTTTTATTGAAAGTGAAACAGTTTCAGTAGAATTAGTCGGTTTGTGAGTACACTAATGAAAATTATCCAGCTATTGCTAATGATGCAAGACTTTAATTGATTAGCAACAACCAACTCAACCAACTTGGACACGAAGCAGAGACCAAACCCTTGATGGTAATTCTTAAGTTCATTACAGAGAAGTGAAGCCTTCTTTATAAGAGGAGTGAGTGACAATAGCCTTTTTGAATGCATCAGAAAAGAACCTTCAACGAGGGAATAATTTACCAACTTTATCGATGGCAAAAGGATATTGAGGCAATCGTTAAGGAAAAATTGGGGTATAAGGTCCAGTAAGCATGATTTAATGGGAGAGTCATTGATAATCTTACAGTCTTCATCTTCACTTACAGACTCACAGACTTTGAATGTAGGACGGGCAAAAATAGGAGCATCAGTAGAAGAGCTAAAAGTAGGAAATGTATCCATAATTTTGCTTAGTTTCTCACAGAAAAATAAAGCAAACTTGTCTGCAAGGCTTTAAACTCCAATTTTACTAAATATGCAAGTCAAAATGTGCAATATTTCCATGAATCTTTATGGGTTTTTTTTCATTGTTTTCATGAAGTATCAGCCATTAGAAAGTGTAAAAATAATGACTTTTTCAAAAACCAGTTCTTGACTATTCTTTGCAGATTTCATAATTTCTACCACAACAAAACAAATAGTAGAATAGCGGTTTACTGTTATAATTACTCTATACTGCATAATGGATGTTCAACTCCAAACAATACCAACCCTCTTGTTGCACTGGAAACTATATCAGCCAGTTGTTTGGTAGTCTGTATGTTTCCAAAGTACTTCCTGTGCTCAGCAATGGCTTGTGCAATCTCTTTGGCCATTACTTCTTGACCATAGACTTTGATAATCTCACTCAGTGTATCTTCTGCCATTGTATTCAAGACATCAGCTGCTGTAGGATGGTCAGGTAATCTAAGGGATAAATCTGTCCATAAGTACTTAACAATGAAACAAACTGGCAGAAGATGTAACAACCATTCAAACTGTTGCTTGTTTTAAAAATCATTAAAGTCATTTTATCCAAAGAATCTTTGACAGATGAGACTGACAGATATTAAGTCCACACAGTGCTTTGGCTAATTATATGTACTTGGATGGATGCTCTATAAAACTGTCTGTTATATTAGAATCATGGGTTTAAATCCACCTCATGACAACATGTAGAAATTGATCTTTTTTTAAGGCACCAATATGACTTTCCCTGTTATGAACATGGTGGGACTAAGTGGTGCAGCAATTAACAATACAACCTCTGTTGTGTAGGCAGGGTATGTAAAAATGTGTTTACTACAGTGACTACATAGGTTTCTACTAATTCAAGTTACCTATCATGATGTAATCTTCACCACACTGTAATGGCTATTTTTACTCAAGAAATATAATAAATACTTCACACAACAACTGCTTATTTTTTATATTCCTTTATCATTATATAATTAGCCATATACAAAAGTGGAACATAACCACACAAATGGAGTTGAGTCAAATTTATGACCATGATCCACATGTAAAAGGTAGAAAAAATGTTTCTCACTCTACAAAAACTTGATAATTTACTAACAACAGGTTATTGGTGAATATATCATGTATAGATATGTCAATATTAATCAATAAACAGTGTATTTGAACATCTATAGTTATGTGTTAATTTCAAAACAATTTTATTTCACATTCTAATACAACACACTTGTATTGTATTTTATTGTCAAGAAGTAAACATTGTTGTATTAAAAATCTGTATATAGTCCTCCTAATTATTACCTACATGAAAACTGCCATTTAAGGGTTAAACATAATTTGACATCTATCATATTGGAATATTAATAATCCATCACTGCAAGCTCTTGTAATAATCCTAATCTATCAATCAGGCTTTGTCTTTGTGGTGCCAAGCTGCCAATCAGACTATACTTCTCCATAAAGCCCACCCAGTGATGGATAATTACCATAACAAATCACAAAGTAATACATCAGGTTCTGAGAGGCCCTTTTCCATTGAAATTCGACCCCATATTTACTATTTAGAAATCTTTTTTCTGGTCCCTTTAGACTTAAAAGGGTTTATTAGTGCATAGCATTTAAATGATTCTGATATTAATCATATTACATATTTGGCTTTTATTTAGTTTGCAGATGAAAGACACTGGTAAATGATTATACCTCACCAAAGTTCCACCCCACCTATCTTTATCCATTCTCATGTCAAGACGTGTGGCCCAAAGTTCCACCCTTCCTATCTTCATCCATTCTTATATCAACAGGTGTGTACCAAAGTGCCACCCAACCTATCTTTATCCACTCTTATATCAATAGGTGTGCACTAAAGTTCCACCCAACCTATCTTTATCCACTCTTATATCGACAGGTGTGTACCAAAGTTCCACCCAACCTATCTTTATCCACTCTTATATCGACTGGTGTGCACCAAAGTTCCACCCAACCTGGTTTTATTGATTCCCATATATACAGATGTACACCAAAATTCCACCCTACCTGTCTTTATCCATTCTCATATCTAGGAGCGTGTCTTTACTGAGTGCAAAGCCCCTACTTTCAGAGTCAAACTGCATGGATGATGCCCCAACATCAAACAACACTCCATCAATACTATCTTCTTCTACCCCCTGACTGGACAACAAGTCAGCCATCTCACTGAACTTCCCCAGAAGAGGCACAAGACTAGGACTGCAATATATACAGCACACTCAGAACAAGTAGAACAAACCATAATGTTTGTACACACCAATGAAAATACAATACAATCCAAAAATAAAATTGAAATTTATATACCTTGTCCATTTATGCTTACAAAGATGCAATTTTGAAGAATTCTCCAGCGTTCGAAACTGCCGCCTGCCCGCAAGCAATTTGCTGTTAAGTTTAAGGACGGGCTCTTATATTTTCGTCGATGCAAGCCCGGATGCTTGTAACATATCTGAAGTGATTTTTTTATAAAATAAGGGTTAATAGAGGAATATTTACACGTTTTGTCTTGTTTTCATCATTGTTTCGGTGGTAGCCATATTGCTTTTGTGTCAAGCAATCTGATTGGACGAAAATTCGTGAAGCAGAACCCAGTGGGGATGTCGCAAAGTATTATTTGGTGACACACTAGTGCAAACACATGTGCGCGGAATTGTTAATGTACTTTGATATATTTAAACTAGTGTATTTGTTGGGGGTTTTCATCCGAAATGAATCTGCTCTATTTTATCTTTTCAACTTAAGTGATACCTACTTTGTGAATAGCTATTTGATCCCCTGGCTCACTTTAAACTTTTTTCTCACATTTGATCTGATCTTGATCTGATCTTAATCCATGTTAGTGAATACCGCCCCTGAGCCCCAAGCCTCAGGTTTGTTTGCTCCAACTATTGAGGTGTTGGCTCACAAGGTACACATATAGGTACACACCCTCTAAAAGGAAGATAAAATCTTCAAAATTTGGGCCAGTTTTGACTGAGGAAGATCAGAGGCCCTTATGTGTTTACAAAAATAACAGTATTTGAAACAAATCAAGGAAAGGGGAAGGGGGCTTCCCCATCAGTTGATTTCCATACTGTGTCAAATCTTGGAGACTGGGTGGGGGTTGGGATGGGGAGGGGGGTATCTAGTTTTTAATTGCTTTCCAGAACTACATTCCTGGGTTTGAATCCATGTGGAAAAATTAGGCATGGAACTTAATTTGAAAATATTTCACATCAAAATGTTAAATCAGAATGTATAAAGTAACTTTTGACAATAAATAAATTTATCAAGAGTTATGGTTTTTACCTAGTGGTTAACAAGCCTGGCCTCTCAATCACCATAGGCTCTGTCTGGGTTCCAATCCCACAAGTGGCAATGCTGTGAGTCTGTCTCAGTTATTATGACCCTGGCTGTTGAAAATGATGTACATCTTAACCTTAACCAATTATCAAAACAAATCAATACAACTTGTGACGTTTTTTGTATTTTTCACATTTTTTTTCTGTCTTGGAAAATATCAAGTTCTAATAAAACTTGCAACTTTGTCTGGGGCTTCCAACTTTCCAAAGTTACAAGCCCGACAGCCATTAACTCTTTTGCACGAGTTCTGAACACTGCTGGTAGGTATTGTTAGCACAGAACTGCATACTCTATTAACAATTATCAAAATTCTTTCTTTCTGCACTTTTTTCACCAATTTATTCAAAGTTGGAAAAAAAGGCTATCAACTCAGAACTGATTGTTTTGGTGTGTAATAGCTAACACTAAAAATAACCATATCTGCCACTGTGACCTTGTAGGTAAAACACACTCACCTAGGAACACAGAGGATACGAGTTTAATCTCAGGTAGGCATATGAGCCGATACAGTGGCTCAGATGACCACCTAAAATGGTGATACTGTCATTGGGTCTTATCCTCAGTGGAAGGCTAAAGAACCTCCAGGACATTGATAAATGGTTATCCCGGAGACTCTGTCTTCCAGTGTTAGGGTTTGTCAGTCACTAGCGATCGGACTGTATTTGTGCAGCCAAGTTGGCTTAAATTCTAGCGCTTTGGGTTCTGTACCAAAGGAGATATTGCACAGAGTATAAATACAATAAAATTGAAAATTCAATCAAGTATATCTACATTACTCTTTCAGGAAAGTCAGACTCGCGCCCTATAATTTACCATTGATGTGACATCTCCACAGCAAGTTTATATGCTTCTGGGTCTCTATCCAGGGCAAAAATCTCCAGGTTTGGTTCATGCTCGAGTAATGCTTTGCTGTGTCCTCCTGCTCCAAATGTCATGTCCAGGTACCTCTTTAAAAAAATGTACCAGGTAGAAAATATAAAATATGTGAAATTTACCACAGCACATGAAATTTGCCATTTATTTCCTTGACTTATAAGAACTTCTGTTCCTATCTGTGATTACTTTGACAGCAGTAGGTTCCCCTGGTGCAAAACTGGCACAAATTTGGATTATTTCTACAGTACTTTTAAAGGCTGCCTCCCAGTAGCAAATCTACCTTTTTTATTGAAAATGTTTGCCCATCAGACCCATGTTATCTCAATGCTAAAATCTTGAATGCAACAATGGATCCCTACCATGATACCATCAAAACAAGACTGCCCAATGTTTCAATGAGTCTTGCTTTCAGTGGGCACAATGGTTATTATTTTGTCATCTAAATGCAATGTATTGGGTATGTGAGATACCAAGAATAATAATCAGAAATTTTCTTTATATAATTTCAGACAGAACACATTTTTTATCTTTTTAATGACATACAGAGATATTTAAAATAGACAGTTAGCCACTCATTGCATACACAATACACAATGCTTCACACAATATACTCAAAATTTAGTTCCAATTAAGAACACTTTTTTGGTTAATGTTGTAAGTCATCATAATCCAAAAATAAAAATTTTTACAAAATACATTAACATACAAAAATTTAAAACACATAAATTCACTACACATGTACAAGGTCAAGGTTGGCTATTATCGTCCTTTTAAATAGTTATCAATCTAAACCCTTAGTGGATTCAATATGTGGCCACTAGCGGGATTGGAACTAATAATCACACAAGTGAGAGCAAAGTGATTAAATACTAAATTTACAGGTTACTCAACCACGGATGACTCCACAGCAAAAGTGATTAACTTCTAAATGAATAAGTTACGAAACCACAGATGACTCCACACGGCACCATGAATTTGGATTAAAACAATACTGCACCAGAACTGAGGTCAAGCACATCGAATCAAGTAATTCACCAAGTTACCAGTAACAGTATCAAGACTCAAGTACAAGTGCAAGTACTTTGAAAAATCACAAGTACAAGATACTATAGATATTACCCATAATATTCAAGTAAATACCTGGCCCGCTTCTGGCAGCATGATATCCAAGACTTCCTGCACCATCACTGGTTTATGCAAGGTATTATTGCTTACATTTCTAAACTGATTTAGTTTCAGAAGATTAGAATTAAGACTACAATTCAGTGTTTTGGCAGCAACTAGATGTAACCTGTGGCTAACTGATATTCGAACTGCCTGCTGACAGAACATTTTGTTTGAGTAATTTATAGTAGTTCCGATGAAACCAAAAACTTTACATAAGTTTTTTTTAGAAGGTTGTATATGCTGAATTTCTACAAGTGAAAGCCGACCCAGGTAGCTATATACCAGTTGTTTTTGTTTTGTTTTTCAAATAAGTCCTGTGAATTACAGCTGTCAGCTGCTAACAAAATGATTTCCATCAGTAGAATGTTTAATGTCCACTTCTGTTGATGTATCATCGAAGACCACAGTAATTCTACAGCATGGGAAAAATATTTTCATGTTTTCTCTGTATAGGTCCAGCTCTGAAGCAAAAATATATTAAAAAGAAAATATAACATTTAATAATTACATATTATCACCAAGCAAAGTTCATCACCTCCTAAAAATGATTTAAGACTAATTATCTCAACTGACAAATTGATACAAATTTACCATAGTCAAATCACCCCAGATTTACTGAACAAAAAAGAGTTTGTGTTTTAAGTGGTCATCTTTTCATAAATATTGTAATAGTGTTTCTGTTTGTTTTTATTGCATTAAAATAATTTATCCATTAACAAAGGAGCAACAACAAGTTATAATTGTCCCTGGTAAAAAAAATATTTCTGTTTTTCAAATATATATGTCATGGTAGAAAGTCCAATGTGGAAGAATTTCAAACTCTACCAGTAGAAAGTCCTACATATCATTTATGTGATCAATTAACACCTGTGCTAGCAGTAGCATGTCACAACTGCCCAGTTAGTATCAGCATGTAAAGCTTGTAGCGCTGTTATCTCATCCAGAGTTTCAACATCTAGATTGGAATACGTTCATGTTTTGGATTTCGGACCCCAGGGCAATGCCCAAATCTCCTCGATTGGACTTTCTACTGGTAGAAACTCTAACTGGACTTTCTACTGGTAGAATTTGAAATTCTATCAGATTGGACTTTCTACCATGGCATATATACATTATCACAGGAGTAAAGCGTTACACACATTCTTACAGGTATGTACATAACTACATATGTATTGAAATATGCTGTTCAAAATTCCTACAGAAAACAAGTACATGATACAATCAATAAAAATACTTACAAAATAATTTCAACACAAAATTTAAAACAAGTGTCACTTCAAACTCCCTATAATCTTACACTGTTGTATTCTTATTTGATGGGTAGCAATATGATGTGCTGTAGGATTTAGGTTTATTATATAAGATAAGAATTCTTTATTTTTGTGAGATAAGGGTATGTGTACACTTTCAAATATTTATGTTAGTAATGTCTATGTTTCATTGCTTGGCAAGCTGGCAGTGTTTCCAACCAGGAACCATGGAAAGACTACTGATCTCACAGTGCATAAAACTAAACTATCCAGACTGTAATATATCACTTTCAAATTTTTGGGGCGATTATTAACTATATAGCTGATACTTATACACTGATACTACTACTTGGAGAGTTGAAGGGAAAAAGTATTTGGAAAAGTTAGAGGGAAACAGTACTTCCACAGTTATGGACAATTATGCCGTGGATGCTATTTCCTTTTTTCATACCAGTCAAAGTTAACACTGTTGTTACTCATATATTATTGTCCACCAGTCAATATATTATGGGGCTCCTACAACTCAATCTACACAAAAGTGACTCAAAAAAAGGTCTAACCTGGGTCTTCTACAATACCATCAATATGAAAGCTACTCCCAGCAACTTCGGTTTTGGGGTTTACACAACTCGATCTTTATAAAAGTGACTCACAAAAATTCAATTGTGGGGTTAATACAACTCGATTTATGTAAATGTGACTCCACACGTTTACCATTCAGAGAGTACCGTGTGGAGCCCCAAACGGTGTTTACGGGGACCGGTACACGGGGCGACAGCGATTGGGCCGCGGAAGACAAGTTTTACAAGCCGTGAATCGTAGCTACAGAGTGTCAGAGTATTAAATATGCTTGAAGTTGTCTGAAAAATCTATTTATATAATAAACCATTATCTACAATAAAAGAAGATATTTAAATATTTTACCGGAATTATTTTTTTAAGTAATGCAAAATGGGGAAAATTATTCAAAATGTGACAGCGAATGGGCCACCTGAAAAAATATTAAAAAACACAATAAATTTGAGTTTTTTTAAATCTCGCAACATATTTAATTTATAGCTTAAATTTATATTGATTGTCATTTAGAAACACAGTCTTTATACAAAAATAAAACTAAAAAAAATATGGTGATATGTGAACCTACAAGTAAATCAGGCTATGCAAACCCTATCATCAAAAAGATTTTGAAGTAAAAAAAGAGAATCAGCAAAAGTAATTATAAAACTGTAATTTCTTGCTTGAATTTTACAAATTATATACCATTTTAAAGGTGACAAATAACAGAAAGCAGCTACACTGGCAATACAGCTGCATTTATCAAAAACTTAAACAGAAAGATGGATAGAATATTCCTCCCAGATGGGTATCCATTAAGATTGTCATTTTAATAAACATCCACATAAATTATTGTAATTACTTCTTTTGAAATATTTCAATTTATTAAAAATTCAACGGCCCAATCGCTGTCGCCCCGTGTAATGACACCTGTGGTTGAGCGTGAAAACATGGTATTATCGCCCACTATTAGAAATAATGCAGTAAGTGTAGGCACTGGGATATTTTACTGCGTATGCTATGAATAATTATAATTTTTTACATGCTTTGGAATAAATAACTGTGAGATTTGATCAAACAAAAGGGAGCGGCACTAAAAACTATTACATTATCGCCAACAGTAAATATGTTTTAACTGGGAAAGCTCTAAAGTGCGATTCAATCACTAGGCGTATTTCACAACCATAATCCGTCGAATCTAGATTATTCAGATCAACAGATTCGCTTCCCAGCAGGCACGCAACTTTGAAATGAGGTTGAATCCAGTGGTGAAATCTGGTTGAAATATGTGTAGATTTGTGTTAAATCTGGTTGAAATACATGTAGATTTTGCAAACAGGTTTTGGTTAGATCCAACGCATAAAATAGGGTTCAATTCAATGGGTAAAATCAGTTTATATACATTGTCTTCTTTATTTGAATCATTGTAGCTTATGTGTCATAATTATAGCTTCTTAATAATATTGAACAATAACTATCCATATGCATATTTTACACTTGGGATACAACTTCAAAGTAATTAATTCTTTTCAAGATGACTTGTATTCATGGATCATTGTATATTCAATATTCTATCTCAATATTCTATGACATTGTAATTATACACAATTTTGCATCAAATATAATTATAATTGCTCAAGATATGTAAATCCATATTATCCAACTATAGATATCCAGTTTTATGTTTTCAATAGGACCAGTATTATCCAATGTCTTCAATTGAAATTCTTTTTGTGACATTTTAAAATGTTTTTTTTTGTAAAAACCAAACAATTGTGACATTATTTATATCTTCAGTATTTTATCCAGTCAGTTTCTTTTAAATGTTTTATTAAGTTGGCTATAATTATATTGTAATTATAAAGAAGCTATAATCATGTAGCAAAGCCACAATGCTCAGTTCAGATGCTTGTGTCTCATACAACTTTGTCATATAAACTGGAAAAACAAACACAAGAAAAGCCACATTTGAATAATTCCACCCATTACTCCCCACCTTAATTAGTTGTCAGTGCTGACCACAAAAAAACAGACTTAAAGAAGTAACACCATGCATGCAATTGAGCAAGGGTAAACCCCACCTCCACCCTACTGTGTTATCTAATTCCTTTAGTCACAGGTCCAATGTTCTGTGTAGCAGGGTACAGATAAGAAAAACCAGGAACTCCCAACTTTACTGTTGTGTGATAAAATATTATAGCTTAGGTTCTCTGTGTAGAGAAGTTTTCAGTGTAAACTTGTAAACTGAAAACTAGTTCTTTGTGTATGGGAGAATTTGAGAAACAAATTCTAATTACTAAGTTTTGATGAATAAGTTTAAATTTATCTTTTTTTCTTTAAGATAAGTTTGACTTAAAAATGTTTTCTTTTTAATTATCGGGAATTGCATTAATCAAAATATAATTATAAATTATAAAAATTATATTTGGATGCATCAGTTAATTAATAAGGAGAATGGATAAAAATGTACAAGTACATGCACACATAATCTTTATCATCTTTATAATCTTTAAAAATTAGCCTTTGCTTTACAAATACCTACAAATTCAAAAACAACTGCAATAATAGTTCTTTCAAAAAGCTAGACTTAATCACTATATCACCGTCTAGAAAAAGAATTTTCAATCAACGATCAGTAGCCATTCATTTCCCAACATTCAACCTGTTTTCTGTTAAATAACATGACTAAGATTTCATGTTGAAAAACCTAACTTGATTTCGTGGTGATTTTTTATGAAATATCACTACTTTTTCCTGTCAGCAATCCAGCTTTGAAGTAGTGTTGAAATTGTGTCAGTATCAGTTTTTCAACCAAAAATCACCATGATTTCTGGTCAAAATATCACTACTTTTTCATGTCAGAAAACTAACTTAGATTTAACGCGTCAGGACCTGTTTTCAACTCTAAATCAATGACATTTTAAGGCATGTGCCTGCTGGGTTGTGATATGACTTGAATCTGAATCTAGATTACAAATCCGTTGATCTGCCTCGAGAGGTAGATCAACGGATTCAGATTCATTGAATTACCCAAAATTCTTTGTAAAATAATGGCTGCAAAATGTGGCAGGAAATTTTTATGTTTGGAAATTTTTATTATACTGGAATATAATAATATCACATTAATATGTATTAATATATATTAATGTATGATATTTATGTTGGCTGATGTTATTTCTTTTATTTTGGATTCAGGTCTAGAGAAACTTGCATTTCACAAATCTAGCTAATCCAAAGAATCCAAATCTGAATCTGGATTGCACAGATTACGCAGAATTTTGTTTGTGAAATACGCCTAATGAACACTTTCAGCAATGTCAAAGTTGGATTATATACCAGACATTCCCCTTACCTAGACATATTGAAGGTTGAAAAAATGCCATGTTTTTATAACATTGTAATATATACCAGTGGCATAAATATATTATTAAACATATTCTATATAGTAAATATAATATACATACATATATATATCAATTTAATTCATTCTAAAGATGGAAGATATCGTTTTAAAAGTTGTTTCTTCTCTTACTGGAATTTCCATCTAAATATTATTTTTATTGAATATTGGCACCTTGATTTCATGTTTGCTGGTGATTGACTCCTCCATGACAACTGTAGTAGTTCACTACTTCCAGTAATTTCGCTCCATTTGGAATTGGATCAGGATGAACCAAATGCCAGGTCTTTTCATGACTGAATGAGATTTTTAGCCCCTACATGGATTCTGGTTAACAAACTTGCTCACCATTTGACACTCATGAGATGTTGCTACTTTTTACTAATACAAAAATACTAATTATGAATTGGAGTACTTAATAATTAGATACACATATAACTTTACAGTGTCATTGTCTATTTCAAGCTACCATACCTTTGTTCTCAATCAATTCTGCATGTTTAGTTTACCAAAATGTGCTTCATGGGTAAGGTTAGCCTTTTTTAGAAAACTTCCAGGCTTATTATTCTTGAACTTTTTCCAAGAAAGTAAAGTTCAGATTGGACACAAATATGATGGTATTTTACATAATGACTATTTTTTGTTTCAGATATTTCCTGATACATTTAAACTAATGTTCTACCTGAAATAAGTGTTGAGGGTATGGCAGCTCAAGCAGATTGTGCAAGTTTCATTTAAATGAATGACTGGTAAAATTCTCTTGGCATAGACATCTGCAATTAGTTCCACCCTGTATGATTTCATATCACATTGTTTTTGAAGCACTATAGCTGAACAAACCATATTTAGATTTATTTTCTACAATCTACATGCTATATAAGGGCTAACGATCAGTTTATAGTTCAAATAGACATCCGTGCTATTCTTTTCCTGCCTTGTAAAGGTTTCTTTTCTGCATGCCAAAATGGAGGTTTGGGCACCACTACCAAAAAACAAAACCCAGTTTATAAGAACCCAGGAAAACTCTTCAGAAGCTTGCCCCAAAAAGTTTTTAAAATTCCTGTGTAATTTTTCTGGAAGTACAAAAGCTACTCTCAGCTTCATTATGATACTGAATTCACATTTCATCTGTACATGAAGTCACCTGAGAGTTCTTCAGGTTTCCAACATTGGAAGACTTCTGCAAACATAAGCATTATATATTTACTGCTACCTTCGGAGGTGTAATATAATATACCAAATTCTCAGTGCATTTTGTGACTGCACTTTTGACCAGAAGAATTTTGCCTAAGTCATGTATCACTAGTACTGTAAATTTAACAGTACATAGTTGGTTACTTTCTGGACAATAGATTTCAGCAAACGTATTCAATTGGTCACTTTGGTTGTGAGAAAATGACTTATTGTTAAATTTGTTATTCTCTTTGAATCCCTTTCTTTTCAACCATCTCTCATGTAACTGTAATCATTGTGTAGGATGAAGCACCAGCATTATTATTAGCATTATTGTATCTGCTTCAACATCCATTCCTCCAATCTTTAAGGGAACTATAAAAGGGCCTTTTAACTAGAGGATGGGCTGCCTCAGTTCACTACTCGAGAATGATGGATTTGGTGGCTGCTGCTGTGGAGGAAGTGTGGATGCTTATGCTGTGGGTTCGGTTTCTGTGGTTGTTGACATGTTTGTGGTAGTATGTGGTGCCATGGGTGCAGATGTGTCCATCTACTGATATTCAGTTGTTCCTATATATCTGACGCAAGATGTCTGAACATACTTGGTGCACTTGAAATGTTGACTGGTGAGTCTGCATCCAAAATTGATGAAACTGATGGTGGGCCACCAAATGTCCAGGTTGGTGAAAATACAATGGTTCACTGTATTTGAAGTCTCAAAATAAGTCTGTTGTTCCTAGGAAAATGACTGTTGGCTGGGTAAAACAAGGGACATCTTGACTGTAGCTGTTACTGCCGTTGTTGTTGGTTTGGCAGTCTGTAAAGGGACAAAAGTTGTGGGTTGTGGTCTCTGCCATTGGGGAACACTGGTAAAGGTGCTCTGTGAACACTGTCGAGGAGGGCATAGATTTGCAAACGCCAGGTCCTGAAAGTTGCCTTGCTTTCTGTGTCAGAGAATGAAAAAAAAATTCATTGCACTTGGACTCTGGCTTCTTCTGTCTGTCAGTCTCAATGAAAGTGTCCATCAATCTCCACATGTGTGTGTGTTGGATGGAGTGAGGGGTTGGTGTTCATACTCTCAAGGATACCAGCAAAGCTGGAAATGTCGCGACTTTTTGAAGAGTCTGATGATGACAGGACGGTAATTTGAGATCCACAGGTTGCATCCTTGAATACTGAACTTTTCACATGTCTGACAATATGGGAGTTGACAATCTGTTCACCATTAAGGATTTGCACTGGGTAATTTCCGTGGGTACAGGAGAGGGCTTTAATTTCTTCACCTGAAGCTTACCATAATGGGTACGCTGGGAGTGGAACTAAGTCCTTCATTGCTCACTTGCAGATCCCCAAATGTCTGCAATTTGCTGCCAGAATCTGTCATTCAGATGGCGATCCTTGAATAACTCATGTCTCTTGTTATGCAGTTCTTCCTGAACTTTAATAAAGTCCACAATTGCATCCTCATCCTCTTGTCAAATTCAGCCACACTCTATGCGGTCGGGGTTCTGACCGGCCCCATCTGCTGGATGGTCGTCATGTAGTCCTGCCCCCTTTTTGGCTGCAGAAGTCCATAGGTCGTTCATAGGAGCCATCACCTACAGGGCTGCCATGAATGATCCTAAATGATAAGAGAGGTCTTTTTGATTCTGACCAGAGAGGTCCTTGAGGTAGAAGAACATGAAAGTGTTGTGGGATTCCTAATGACAGGCTTGAAGGATCTGGTCTGTCGAAACACCCCCATAGAAAGCCTTAGAAGCAACACCCCAGCAAGCATGATCATATGGGGCCTATGTGGGCTATTGGCGGGCAAATAGCAATATGAGTCCTATAAAGGATATATATGGGCACAGAATGCCCAAAGGGGGCCCATATTGGTCCCATTTATATAAAAATACTTAATGTTCCCTAAATAGTACAAAATGAGGAAAATAAAATAGATTTAATAATAGATTCATTTGGCATCATGTTGATTTGGACTTCGTAAAGAGTGGTAAACAAAACATTTATTATCACAATGTTTAATATGGGCCCCAGAATGGACTTTTATGGATGATTTACTGGTATAAGGGTCCCAGATAGGTCCCATATATAAATCCTAGAGGAAAAATGTAAATATATATAACAAGTGTTCTTTATTAACTTCTCATCTGATTTTGAATGAAAAAAATCCAAAAATAAAAAGGGTCCTATTTGAGAAAAACAACTCGCCACAAAAGCTTTTAAAATAAAAGTGTACATGCATATTGGTTGGACCTGTGAAGGTCAAAAATGGGTATAATATTCTCACAAGGGACCCTCATTATTATCACATACAATAGCCATTTTATAGTTCTGTAAATGTATTGTCAAGTTTTTGTAAAAAATGTATTAAATTAAATTTGTTGTATATCTCACTAATTAATAACACCTTTTTCGTGTATAAGAGTACAGAAATCCTAAGTCTACAGTTGTAGAAATTCTGCAAAATTTTAGTTTCTCTTAGTTTAACTCAAGGGGTCATTAATAGGTCCAACCCCCTATATCATGCAATACAGATATGTTTATCTTTTCACACAGATAGTATTTTGAGGCAGTGCTAGGAAAATGTGAAAACACCCCATGGTGTGAAACAGGGTAGCCTTTCGTCACTAGGATACAAATTACAGTACAATTTAAAGATTATAAATATGTGTGAGAAATCTATGAAATTTGTAAAAATTGTGTAAATAAGGCTAAAATAATAAACTATGATATTTTTGGTGGGGATTCATAATGAAAAAATCTTTATTAATCAAATAATGCATGTGCTTAATTATTTCAGTTAACTGAGGATTTCATCATGTGTTTTACTTGTGTCTTGACAAGGCTATGTAGCTGTTTTAGCTTGGGCCATCTGGAAAAAGGGTTTGGGTGAATCATTAAGTGATGAGTTTCTGATACACATTTCTGTATTCTGTATAAGACAAGCTTAGACACAAATGTGGTACATCATAAGATTTTGAACTTGAAATGATTTGAATTACATTCTGGAAATTGGGTAATAGTATAGTATGAATCAAGATTGTGTTGTGCATTATTTACAAAGGCTTCATGAAAGTGTATTAAAATATTAGACAGAATATGTGGGCAAAGTGTAAAGGAAATTGCGGACTGTTCACACAGATCAACTCATTTTTGAGCTTCTATTACATGCGAGCTAAACTACAAATGGACCTTGTGTTGGTAGTGCACATTTAAAACTGAGCCGGTCCATACATCTGAACCTATATGTAGGACCAATAAGAACCTGGATGCAGTTTACCATATAGTGCCCTTGTCAGACCCACATATAACCCATATACAGAGCCCATACTGGTCCCATCACCAAACCATTTGCAAAAACCATCTGGGCCCCATGTTCAAATTACAAGTTGGGCCCATGTGGGACCCATTTATGTCACAATAAAGGCCCCATATGGGGCCCATATATGACCCTTATTGATAAACCATATTGGTCCCATCAGAAAACCGTTTGCAAAAACTGACTGGGGCCCATATAGGGCGCCCACAAAGGCCCCATATAAGAACCCATTTGGGACCCTTGTTGGTCTCATATGTAGTGCTGGCTGGGACATGCTCATACATCATCGGCCTTAACCCCTAGTCAGTCCATGTCTGCATCTTCCACTCTAGAGTAACAAAACTTCACAGTATTTTTTATCCCAGACGAGATGGTAGAGTACTGGATATCCTTGGAGTGGCCCTGGATATAAAAAGTTGCATGTTATCCTTTCATAGATCTGCAGTGTGTTTCAAATAAATTGAGAGGGCCCGAATGGGACAGAGTAGGATATCCTTGTCCCTATTATCTCTGGAAGTCTTGAGAGAAGGAATAACAGCTGGAGAAACTGCTTGTGTCCCCTCCTTTGCTAACTGGTTCTTTGCAATAAAGGAGGGGGATGGGGTGAGATGAATTTGATCCCAGTTGCCTAGGCAAAGAAGTCCGTCCAAAATCTGAATGGTATCTGAAAGGTAGGCGATAGCCCTGTCTGATGAGATCCACTTGAAATGGGTAAGAGCCTCTTTCATCCAAATGTTTTACAAACCACTTAAGCCTGCGTCCAGACTGTTATGTGTCCAGGCTGTTATCATCTTTCAGGTATGCATCCCATCGTATAAGAATTAAGTTGGTCAAAAGATGCAGGAATTTTTCCAGTAAGTGTTGATATGCAACGCTCCAACTTTTTAACCCATTGGTAATTTCCCGGTCATCAATGGAATAGCACTCTGTTTCAATAGGTAAGTACATTGTAGCACAATAAAATTGATTGGTTCCACAGACTATCAGAGTGCCTTCCATTGAAACATACAGGTCAGGGGGAGGCAGTGATGACTGTTCCTATGCATCATATAGTGTCGGGGGTTTTAATATAAAAGTCAGGGACAAGTCTAAGGTTTGGCATGAAGTACCTAGACTTGATGGGAAAGTGTTATGTTTGTCTCAAAGACTTCCTGATATGTCTTATTTATAAAAGCGAAATATTTGAATCCGTTCTGGCAGCAATGACTTACCACTTGTCGCCACTTTTCCGAAGATGGGAAGCAAATCAATGACTTTTTAAAAAATATGTTTGAAATCATTTACAACCTTGATGGATTCCTAAAATTTGCATCCTGACCTATATGGTCCTAACCTCAAAATTATCAAGAGTTGGCACCAAAGTCGGGAATATGGAACCATATCAGCGTTCGCCAGGGGAGACATGATTTTTATTATTTTCGATTAAAATTTTATTTCTGCAAAAATAAATGGGTGGTTTTTGATACATTTTACTGTTATTGTATGTATTGGATAAAAAATTCATAAACCAATAGATTAGAGGCTGTCAGCATGCCCAGATATTAGTTAAAACTATAGTTTATTATTGAACAGGTATTATCACCGACCTGATAATTCCCGCGGTGTCACTTTCAATGTTTCATATACAAAGCACACCAAGTGTATTACATTTAAAATAGATATATATCATAAAAATATTGTATATTGGTTGCCAGATTTACATTCCTGTCCACTGTTTGTTAAATTTTCATTCTATATATCCCAAACATATGCACTAATCTTCTGTTCTTTCCAAGTTTAGTATCTTTTGCTTTTGGTACTGTGATGCTGTAATAGCCCAGCCAGCACTACATATGAGACCAACAAGGGTCCCAAATGGGTTCTTATATGGGGCCTTTGTGGGCGCCCTATATGGGCCCCAGTCAGTTTTTGCAAACGGTTTTCTGATGGAACCAATATGGTTTATCAATAAGGGTCATATATGGGCCCCATATGGGGCCTTTATTGTGAAATAAATGGGTCCCACTTGGGCCCAACTTGTAATTTGAACATGGGGCCCAGATGGTTTTTGCAAATGGTTTGGTGATGGGACCAGTATGGGCTCTGTATATGGGTTATATGTGGGTCTGACAAGGGCACTATATGGTAAACTGCATCCAGGTTCTTATTGGTCCTACATATAGGTTTAGATGTATGGACCGGCTCAGTTTTTAAATGTGCACTACCAACACAAGGTCCATTTGTAGTTCAGCTCGCATGTAATAAAAACTCAAAAATGAGTTGATCTGTGTGAACAGTCCACAATTTCCTTCACACTTTGCCCACATATTCTGTCTAATATTTTAATACACTTTCATGAAGCCTTTGTAAATAATGCACAATACAATCTTGATTCATACTATACTATTATCCAATTTCCAGCATGTAATTCAAATCATTTCAAGTTCAAAATCTTATGATGTACCAGGGACCACGGTGGCAGAGTGGTAACACTCTCGCCTCCCACCTCTGAGGCCGGGGTTCCATCCCTGTCACGGCCTCAAGTTGGAAAGCTGGTAGTTGCTTGCCGTTGGTTGGCAGTTTACAGTACAGAACCCTAACGAACTCTATGTACTGGTTTCCTCTGCCCTCCCAACTACCCGTCGTGATATGACCTGTACAGTGTTGAAAGCGACGTAAAACCCCAAATAAATAAATAAACTTATGATGTACCACATTTGTGTCTAAGCTTGTCTTATACAGAATACAGAAATGTGTATCAGAAACTCATCACTTAATGATTCACCCAAACCCTTTTTCCAAATGGCCCAAGCTAAAACAGCTACATAGCCTTGTCAAGACACAAGTAAAACACATGATGAAATCCTCAGTTAACTGATATAATTAAGCACATGCATTATTTGATTAATAAAGATTTTTTTCATTATGAATCTCCACCAAAAATATCATAGTTTATTATTTTAGCCTTATTTACACAATTTTTACAAATTTCATAGATTTCTCACACATATTTATAATCTTTAAATTGTACTGTAATTTGTATCCTAGTGACGAAAGGCTACCCTGTTTCACACCATGGGGTGTTTTCACATTTTCCTAGCACTGCCTCAAAATACTATCTGAGTGAAAAGATAAACATATCTGTACTGCATGATATAGGGGGTTGGACCTATTAATGACCTCTTGAGTTAAACTAAGAGAAACTAAAATTTTACAGAATTTCAACAACTGTAGACTTAGGATTTCTGTACTCTTATACACGAAAAAGGTGTTTGTGGTACATTAAGGTAATATAAACCACTAGATTATTAATTAGTGAGATATACAACAAATTTAATTTAATACATTTTTTACAAAAACTTGACAATACATTTACAGAGCTATAAAATGGCTATTGTATGTGATAATAATGAGGGTCCCTTGTGAGAATATTATACCTATTTTTGACCTTCACAGGTCCAACCAATATGCGTGTACACTTTTATTTTAAAAGCTTTTGTGGCGAGTTGTTTTTCTCAAATAGGACCTTTTTTATTTTTGGATTTTTTTCATTCAAAATCAGATGAGAAGTTAATAAAGAACACTTGTTATATATATTTACATTTTTCCTCTAGGATTTATATATGGGACCTATCTGGGACCCTTATACCAGTAAATCATCCATAAAAGTCCATTCTCGGGCCCATATTAAACATTGTGATAATAAATGTTGTTTACCACTCTTTACGAAGTCCAAATCAACATGATGCCAAATGAATCTATTATTAAATCTATTTTATTTTCCTCATTTTGTACTATTTAGGGAACATTAAGTATTTTTATATAAATGGGACCAATATGGGCTCCCTTTGGGCATTCTGTGCCCATATATATCCTTTATAGGACCTATATTGCTATTTGCCCGCCTATAGCCCACATAGGCCCCATATGATCATGCTTGCTGGGAGAAAGGTTTGCACACAGGAAAGGTAGCACCTATTTCTAAATTTTAAATTTGGCTTTCATTGGTCATGCATTGCACTTTTTGGTTCTGTTTTACCATCCTTTTGACTGCTCAGTCAACAGCACCCACCAACGAAAATAGATTGCCATCACCAAAAATTATTCACTCAAGTATACTCTCCTCTTTGGACAGTTGCATCATTGCTTTTGTTGCCCTGCAGGCCCACTATTGTCAAGTGACACACTATTTCAGAAATGTCATCCCTTGGTGGTCTCTCATCCTGATTCTTTCGGGTGACATTAGCTTGAACCCGGGTCCAACAGTCAGAAATATCAAAGCCTGTCTGCTGAATGCCCGGTCATTGCGTAACAAAACATCGGCCTTTAGCGATTTTGTTTTGTCAAATGACCTTGACATCACTGGTGTCACTGAGACCTGGCTAAGGCTGTCAGACATACAGGGCCTAATGGATAAGTTAACCCCTGCAGGTTTCCAGCTTCACCATGTCCAACGCAGGAACAAGAAAGGAGAAGGAGTTGCTGTTTTTGTCAAGAATGATATTGATAGTTTGCTTTGTCAAACTGTCAGAGCGACACTCAAGCCAGCTCCTAGTACATGTCATCTACCGACCTCCAAGCACCAGTAAAAGCAAATTTATTGAGGAATTTAATTGTTTCATGGAAGCAGTTGCTTTGTCACCACATGAAAACATCATCCTGGGAGATGTCAATATCCAGCTAGACAGTCAAAACTGCTAGACAGATAATTTCAACACAGTTCTGTCAGATTTTGATTTTATTCAACATGTGTCAACACCTACGTACATACACCTACGTACATACAAAGACACATCCTTGATGTACTCTGCACTAGTAAATCCATAACTTCCTCAGTTCATCATTATGTAAAGGATGGTATATCAAACCACCTAGTTGTCTTTTTCACCACAACATTTCCGGTCAAAAATTCCTGCAGAGTAAAACGCTTAAAAATCAGAAAACTTGGCAAGATAAACAAAACTGAATTCATGTCTGATATTGCAAATTCTGAGCTTATTCAGGCTCCTTACAAAACAGCTGGTTTACTATCACACCAGTATTTTCATACCCTTAGGAACTTAGTTGACAAGCACGCACCTATACATGAATCCAAAACTCCACAACATGTCAACAAAGGGTTCATAAACTGTGACATTTTGGCAGCAGAGAGATGCAAACGCAAATTCGAAAGGGAGTGGCGAAGGGACAACTCTGCCATAAATTGCAGTAGGTATAGAGCTGCAGTGAACCATTTCAACCACCTCTTGGAATGTGCAAAAACCAAATACTATAGTAACATGGTTAGGGAAAATGAGGATAACCCCAAGGTCTTGTGGAATTCCATAAAGAAAGTCCTCCATAGATCACCAAAAATTGTACTTCCAGATCATACTACCATCAACAGTTTAATCAACACTTTTGGCAAGTATTTTGCAAAATTGCTAAACTAAGATCTGGATTATTGTCTACTGATGCCAATCCCCCTGTCTCAGGTTCCTACAAATATAAGTTTGTTTCTTTCCAGACCATGTCAGAGGAAGTCCTTAAAATCATTAAGTCCACACCAAATAAATCATGTGACTTGGATCAATCCCAACATCCCAACAATTGGTCCTTGATTGTATCAGTGTACTGTTGACTCCTATTACAAATATTATGAACTACTCCCTACAGGAGGGCAGTTTCCCATCCTGTTTTAAGACTGCACATGTCACACCCTTGTTAAAAAAGCTGGTCTTGACACAAAAACTCTCAAGAATTATCGACCAGTATCCTACCTCAGCTACATCTCCAAACTCATAGAGAAAGCTGTGGCTAGGCAGATAAATGAGCACATTGCTCACGAGGGTATATCCAATGAAAATCACTCTGTATTTTTCACTCTGAGTTTTTCACTCAAATGAAACAGCATTGCTAAAAATACAAAATGACATTGCCACCTCAATGGACAAGGGTGCAGCTGTTGGATTAGTCCGTCTGGACTTATGTGCAGCCTTTGATACAATAGACCACTCAGTCCTATTCAGCTGCCTTCAGCACTGGTACGGCATTGATGGGGTAGTGCTTAAGTGGGTTCAGTCATACCTCAATTCAAGGAAACAGCAGATCAAAATAGATGGACATCTTTCAGATGCTTTTCAACTCCCTTATGGGTTCCCCAGGGCTCAATTCTGGGGCCACTCTTTTTTACCTTATATACAACCCCTCTCAGTTCAGTCATATCTAAATTCAATGTGACCCATCACTTATAAGCAGATGACACACAAATTTACTTGGAACTTGACTCTAGGAACTTCAATTCTAGCATCACTGAACTGACAAATTGCCTCAAGGCCGTCCAGGCTTGGATGGGAAATAATAAACTTAAATTAAATCCTGAAAAGACGGAATTCACAGTGATTGGTGATGATCAAATTAGAAGCTCCCTGAAGTCATCATTCCCGGTGAGTTTGCTTGACAACATCATGGGACCAGATGAATCAGTCAAAAACCTTGGTGTCGTCCTGGATGCTGAAAATTCAATACAAAGATATGTGGCAAATCTATGTCGCATAAGTTACTGCCATCTCTGGGAACTACGAAGGGTCCAAAGATACTTAAATCATGAAACAGGTAAAGGTGGCAAATGCCTTAGCCTGGATTACTGTAACTCACTGCTTTACAACACAAAAAGGCATATACTGGCAGACTACAGAGAGTTCAAAATGCCTTACATTGTATGGTGTGCAAACTAAATAAACTTAGTCATGTCACACCGTTCCTGCACAAACTACACTGGCTCCCCATTCATTACCGTATATTGTTCAAATATAATATCTTTACTTATAAAGCAATACATTTCAGCCAACCTTCATATCTTTCCTCTCTGATTAGGCGGAGTGATCTCACACGGGGTAATCGACTATCAATTTTCTCATCTAAAACCATAGAACCATAAAAATCATTTGTAGCTTCAGAAAAAAGTTGAAAACATATCTTATCAGATTAGTCTATCGTCAACCATAGCCTATCTCTCCTATCGGATGCTAATATGGAAACAGACCTCTTTTCGGAACTGGACTATCCCTTTATGGACATCAGCACATTAGAGGATGTTTACATCAATTTTGGCGCTTTATAAGTATTTCTTACTACTACTACTACTACTACTACTACTACTACTTTAGGTTCAAATTTGTACCAAAACTTTTCAAATATAAATACAGTTTTCATATTTATATACAGTTAGAACATAAAGCTGTATCTTGAGTACAGTGTGAAGGCTATATTCATTTTTAACTACAAATAAATCTACGAAATAAGCTAGACTAGGTTTATATTGCCGGTTGTTCTTATCAGTGTCTGTGGATGGAGTTCCAGTGTTTGATGCGCAACTTCTATGTGCAAGACAAATACTTTTATAGATAACGAATGAATACATATGTAAGTAATAATAACTCATTCATGATCAATAACAGCCTTTTTCCTTTGCGTCCTTTTTAAAACAAATTGTACATGTGTAAAATGTAGGTTGTGAACTAGCCTTGCTTAAGGCTCAAATTTGCATGGTCTCTTTTTCAAACATGCACACAGATGTTTGGTATTCATAAAGCACTCATACACGTAAGGAGATATAAGCTTATCAGAGTCTCTCTCTTAGCTGTATGCTACTGTAAAAGTCACTAGATGTATGAGTACATTATATAAACTGAAACTTCATTATCTGAACTGACATTATTCCCAAACTGCAAAGAAACTTGAGCCTTCAGCAAGGCTAGTTGTAAACTGATAAGGCAGGAGAATGTTATGACAATGAACACTTGCTTTGGCCAAACGATGTCAATCAAAGAAAACATTTGGAATTGGAATAAAAACAGTTAAAAACCTCAAACCTTTGAATCAAAGCAGGGAAAAAAGAGATTTGGAAATGTAGTACAAGTATGGCCACAATTTATGACAATTTCAGACAATTTGAATTAATCAGGTACACACATGTTTCACTCCCAATGTTCCTGATTGACAACTACCAATCACAAGTCGTTCACGAGCTGGTCCTAAATGCTCTGATTTGGTTTACAAATATCCCTAGCAAGTTTCAATCATAAACTGAATGCGTAGCATCCTGGTCATGGAACAGTCCTCCCATACACCAATCTGGTAGAATTTCAAATTTGACAGCAGTCACTTTCAATCGTTTGTTTGCTTAGTCCAGCTATGAATAAGCACTGAATTACTTCAATGTATTTCCAATACATTTATGATTTTCTTAACGCTTCAAACATTCTTGAGATTTAAAGCATACTCTGAAGTCACAGAAGGCAAGAAAGATGTCAAAAATGAAAAAAACAACAAATTTTGGTTGACTCCTGGGAGTCTTATGTATCATTTGGTTAAAATGAGCCTGAGATTACTCTGATTATCTTTTACTTACAGTTTTCAATGCATTTTCAATTTTTCAAAAGCACTGTCAAGCAAAACATTTGTCCAAATAAAATTATTTGATAATGATTTATAAATATGTTATCCTGATTGCCCTATACTGAGCTCTGTTTCTTATCATTTCTGAAATTTTTTTCATTTATCTCATATACAAAGCAATCAGTTTGAGCCAACCTTCATATCTTAGATGCCTGCTCAAACCTAATTGTTCAATTATAGGGATGTGCACTTTTGTCGTAATTGCTTACACTGAATAGAACTGCCTCAAGCCAACAAAAACCAGAACCATGTCACTGGGTTTGGATAACAGTTCATTTATTTATTTCTGGTTTTACTACGCTTTCAACACTGTACAGGTCATATCACAATGGGTAGTTTTATGGGCAGAGGAAACCAGTACCTTCAGTTGGTCAAGGTTCTGTACTGTAAACTGCTGACTATCGTTAAGCAACTACCAACCTTTCTCACACAAGGTCCGGGGTTTGATCCACCGACCTCAGAGGTTGGAGGCCAGTGTGTGTTACCACTGAGCCACCATGGCCCCTGGATGACAGTTAAAGACACACCTATTCAGACTAACCCCCCAACCCCCTCCTCCATCTTCTCCCAAATCGGATGCCAACATGGAAACAGACTCTTCCTTGTAATCTGACTGTCCTATTCGTTTCACTACATAAATTCGACACTTTGAACACACATCCTCATTATATTATAAAAATAATCTCGAGATAGCTCAAGTTTGATCAAACATATTAGGAGATGCCAACATGGAAACAGACTCTTACTTGTAATCTGACTGTCCCTTTAGATGTACAACATAAATTCGACACTCTACACACACATCCTCATTATATTATAAAAATAATCTCGAGATAGCTCAAGCTTGACCAAACATATTAGGAGATGCCAACATGGAAACAGACTCTTACTTGTAATCTGACTGTCCCTTTAGATGTACAACATAAATTCGACACTCTACACACACATCCTCATTATATTATAAAAATAATCTCGAGATAGCTCAAGCTTGATCAAACATATTAGGAGATGCCAACATGGAAACAGACTCTTGCTTGTAATCTGACTGTCCCTTTAGATGTACAACATAAATTCGACACTCTACACACATATCCTCATTATATTATAAAAATAATTTCGCGATAGCTCAAGCTTGATCATACACACTAAGTAACAGATCTAGTTGCAAGATGTTTTTAATGCCACATTAATGGGCTATCATAGAAACATCAGCCAGAATTAGGAGTTGTAACTTTTAAGGAGAAGTTGATGACGCGTTTGCCAGAATAACACGGCAATCTGCCAGTCATACATATGCTTTTAAAGTCTGTCACTGTACTGATGGATTAGATGTATACTTATTCAATGTTCATTGATCAGTATAACCTTATCTGAAGTGGGAAAGTGTTTTTCAGTGACATTTTAGTACATGCAGAGGTATAAGTGAGGTACACATGTATTGTCGAGGTTTTGTATGTTTTATAAATACTGTACGTGTATACATATTGTATATTTAGATTGTGATAGAAAAAGTGAGAGCTGATTTTGTCTTGAGTACATGTAATACAAGAATATATTGTGTGCCAGTTAAAATCAAGCAGCATTTCTCAGATGTTATCACATGTATGTTTGGAAAAAGAAGTATTATACCTCATATGACTATTTTTTTAAATTAAATCTCACATGATATATGCATCACATGAAGACATTTAGTGGTGGAATTTTTCAAAATCATCTCTAGTTTTACTTTGTTTTTAGTTTTGATTTCATAATAAATATCTGTATTTTTCTACCTGCACTTGTGGATGTTATTGTAGGTCACTCCTCGTATGTAAATACGGTAAAGTTAGCTGATTACACAAATAGGTTATTACAAAGTACACTTAAATCACCAGGAAAATGGATTCTACTGGATTTACATTGAATGATGGGAATATAATACCAGCAGTTGGTCTGGGTACTTTCCAAGGTGTCTATACATATGAGGTAGAGTATCAGTGCTTACATTTACAGTATAATTTGTCAGTGTTAAATTACAAAATCAAATTTGATTTTCCCCATCTGTTACAAATGAATTGCAGTACCAACGTATAAAGGTATGCATTAACAAGTAAATTTAAATAGTATGTACAAAAAGGATAACTTTAAAGTTAACATCAATGACTTTCAAAATTTCCATTTATGTGTATCAAATGTAAGATATCAGTATATTGTCCATTAAGAACAGGTATTTATCACAACACAATATAACCGACCGAAGCTTGAAGAAAGATATAAATAATTGTAACATTTAAGTGGGCATTTTTGTTGAAATAAATTGCAGTTTAGAAAAGAAAAATATTTATGAATTTTGTATGTGAATTTCGCCAACTCTTCTGTACAAATATTTAAAGGCCTTGCTTCAATGAGATATATGCTGTATTTTAATTGTGACAGTAATGAGGGTATCCTCAGTTTCATTGTGAGTGAAGGGGAGTTTTGGATTAAAAACTCCCTGAACGATAAATCCACTTGATGCGATCCAACGAAAAGTGTCATAAAAGGGTCATCCCTTGATGGACAAAAGAGAAGGTGTAAAAAGGTGTGAAATGTAAGTTCACGGGTATGAAATGTCTAGGACCGGTCTTGGCGACCCTCTAAATATTTTTCAAGGCCCACAGAGAATGCAAAGTTAGTCTGCAGGGACAAATGCCCCTGAGTATTTTTCTTATCCAGCAAAGGCTAAAAGGGCCAAAATGGCACAAGAAACCGTATACAAATCAGCAGAAGTCTCTGGGTCAAAATTTGGGGTCCTGTTCAACAGTCAGGGGAGTTCCTCAGTGGCCTTTAGTGGGTTAGTAAGTTTGGCATCTAAACACAGGCTGGGACCTCTGTGACCTCTGTTTGGGCTCGACTCCCACAAGTGACCATGCTGAAAGGATCCCTCCCAATATGACCCTGGCTGTGGAACAGGATGTGAAACCCAAACTTTGAACTTTCAACAGCCAGGGTCACATTGGGACAGGTCCTCAGCATTGTCACTTGTTGGAGCTGACCCCACGTAGAAGTCTCTGGGGCTTCAAAGTATATATCAAAGGATCCAGGGGAGTTAACCTAACAAAGCCTGAGTCTGAACTGGCAGAAGTTACTGTCTTTGGGTTGGATAAAGAGCACCAAGGTTGCACCAGCATTATGGACCGCCTGTCTACAGAGGCCAAAGAAAAGGGACTCTAGTTCCTCTTCTTTTCCTCTCTCTTAGTCGCAGTGTTAAATTGACACCCCCATAATAGTTACAGAGCATAACAACAGGGTGGCACCTTCAGGAACTGGTAGTCTGCCTCCACCAGGGGGAGAACCAGCTATAATAAAGTTCTCAGACCTGCCCTAATGCCAGAAACAGAAGACAGTGAATCCCAAGTTGGGAGGTGCCTGGTTCGACACCTTCACCAATGGCAACTCTTGTCTAAGTAAGGATCAATTCATTCTACAACTAAATTCAAAGATCCCCCTCCCCATCCTCATTACAAGCATAGAAGCGTGAAACTCGAGCAAGAGAGGTCTGCACCAAGAACTGACATTTATAATTATCTTTGTGGCCCCAAAGCAGATGGAGGGACAAACCTATCATAAACTTAGTTTCAAATGAAAGACAAAGAATTTCAATTCAAGGCCATGCATTTTGGTCTGACATCAGCCCCTTGCAAATTTAACAAGCTGACATGACCTCTTCTGCAATTGTGCAGAAGAAAAGGGAACAGAATAACCTTCTTTGACAACATTTTAATTATGGGAATCTGTCTCAAATAGTGCAAAGAGAATAGAGATCTTGTTCTTTCATGATTGAAAAATGGGCTTTATGTGAACCTAAAGAGGGTCCAACCACTTCCAAAGCCAATGCTTTCACTGCTTTGGTCAACTGTAGCAGACGACATTCCTAGAAGTTGCCCTTCCTGTTGTGAAAGTTCAGGAATTGGAACAGACAGTAGAAAGCATTCTCCAGTCTGCTCATTTGGCACAGAAGTTGTGTTCTTCATCAGGAAAGCAAACTTTTCTTGCCAAGCTGTTCCATTCTGCAGATTTCACCTTAAGGAGATGAAAGCCTGCCTAAGACAGGTTAACAAAAACCTGCATACCTGTTCAAACCAGCTCTCCTTTCCCTTGGAGCAATAAATTACACAGCCTGGTGGTGGAAATCACCAAGTTCCCCCTGTCCTCTAAGAAAAACTTCCAATCCCCTGAGGATGGTAATCGACAATAGGCTTTGGTTTTACCCTGGAATATGAAAATGGTCACCTCAGGAAAGACACTACATATCAACTGTTTGTTGTCACAGCGATAAACATAACAGTACATCCCTATAGAAACAAAGAAGGAGGCACTAAATTTCTGGTAGACACGGCAGCAGATTCCCTGAGGAAATGAAGAGTAGATCAGGAATAGTTCCTAAGCTCAAGGGTATTTTACAAGATTATTTTTCATTGGGGTCAACCATGCATAGATATGTTGGAATCTGAGAGCACGGAGGAGGGGTGACCCAGAAGCACTATCAATGGATGCAAGCTTGGAGGTTTTTAATGATGTACGCCTTTCCTCCTTCTGTCCTTCTTCCATTGATTCTGGAGAAAATTGAACCCCTCTCCCTTCTTCTGAAATATACTTTCCTGCAAAAATCTCCAGCTCAAACCTCTCCTACACATCTCTCAGGGATGTGAAATCCTATCCACTCTTGAAGTTTCGGGGTTCCAGATAAACTTTCATTCAACAAGCTCACCATGAAAATAGCCACATTGACTGCCCTACTGTCTGTTAGATGTGTCAGCGACCACTTTCTTCAGCTTCTTCCTGACAAAGAGGTTCCAGTTTTGAATCAAGCAGGAAAATTCTGGCCATATTAACCAGCCAGTCGACCTAAAAGGTTTCAGGACACTAGAGGCAATTAGGGAAAGGGGGAATGAGGTAACACTAAGGATGCCTTCATTTTTACTAAAGTGGCACCCTTCAACCCTAGCTAGATTTCCACAATTTGGACTTGGGCAAGTGATGTGCTTGATGAAACTGGTATTTAGTCTTCCACTAGTTCAACTGGAGCTGAAGCCACTTATGCTGCAGCAAACGGAATTTTGATCAATAAAATTCTAGAGTGTCTTCACTCCCATTATGTCCCCATTTTTAATGACACGTTATTTAAGTCAGAAGCTGATACTGACAGATGTTTTAGTGAGTTGGTGTTGAAATTTTAATAAAGTCAGATGTTGGTGTTGATTGGGGTTGAAAATCTTTCGTGAATACAGGCCCACGACTTTTGGCCCTGATGCATATGATTTCAGTACGTTTTCATTACAATTAGATTAACTGGTGAATGATGTGATGCTTCATTTAATCAATTTGTTCAAACTCCAAGCAAAAGGTCCCCACCATGTATATTCTAAATAGAATTAGATGTAACAGTGACACAATCTGACACATTGGCTATTGGATATGACTGGATGGCTTCCAAACCTCTACAACTTAATGTCATTAATAAATACCAGACTGAATATCCCAACCTTTTGGTTGAGGAAGCAAAGTCGCCGACTTTTAAAAAAATTATCAAACGTATTTGATATTCTCCTTACTTTTTCCAACTTTCTCAATTTCGCCTTTCAATTTTACCGAAATTTTTACAATTTTTATCTAAACTAATGTAACCTAATCTACTGCTTTGCAGGTGCAATATCTTCCCCACTAAGGGGAACTCAGTGGCTGACTTAACAAAAATCATTATCATAAGGAGAGTCGACAGACTTGTTGTAGGTGCGACCATGAGGGAAGGAAAACTAAGTTGGGAAACTGGAATTAAAGAGGTGGGTTTTGAGGTGTTTGCTGAAAGATGCAAGAGAAGGAATTAAGGGGAAAGAGTTCCAAAGAACCGGGGCATAGTGACTGAAAGATTTGGGGAAAATTTTGACTGATTTGTGAACCTTACAGTCGAATGTGTTGGTGTGAAGGAACTTGAGTTTAGGGGTACTTCGCCTTGTATTCCTGAAAGAGGTGTAGGGATGAATTAATTCTCTTAGGTAAACTGGTTGACCCTGGTTGAGAATTTTGTATGTAATGAGACCAATTTTGAATTGTATCTTAAATTTGACAGGGAGCCAGTGGAATTTTTTCACTTGAGCGGTAATGTGAGAGTATTTAGTGGAACGGGTGACAACCCCACAGAGTGATTTTTGGACTAACTGCAATCTTCTTAACTCAAAATCTGTAAGTGATAAGAATAGGGAATTGCAGTAGTCCAATCTGCTGCTCACCAAAGCATTTGCTAAAAGAACTGATGTATTAAGGTCTAGAAAGGGACGAATTCTGTAGAGGTCCGCTCTGAGGTGAGACCTGATTACCGAGAACATTGATCGGAAAGTGAGGAAGGAGTTGTTTACAGTAATGTTTGGAGCCTATCAGAATAAACTCAGTTTTCTCAGGAATGAGTTTTAATTTGTTTGCAAACATAAAATTTTGAATGTCGTTTAGGCAGTTTTTTAGTTTTTGTATAGAGCATGAGAAGTTTGTTGGTGTTAGTGTTATGTATAACCGAAATGGTGGTTAATACTACTGTGAGAGTGAATAATTGAGCTAATTTGGGGTTAGTGTAGAGGGAAAAAAGAATTGGACCAAGGATGGAGCCCTGGGGGACCCTATACTGGAGCGTAGCAGGATGTGAAAGTGTGTTACCTTGACCAAGTGTGTCCTTTCTGACAGGTCTGATTTGAACCAGCCAAGTGCTAGTTCACTGATACGGTACTAAACATTAAGTCTGTCCAGGAGAATGGAGTGGTCACTGGTTTCGAATGCGGTGGATAGATCCAAATGGGTAAGGGCTGTAACAGACCTTTTGGCTTTATTGAGGAGAATGTTGTTGTGAATATTAAGGTGAGCACTTTCGGTTGAATTTTGTTTTCTATACACTGATTGGAAGGCATAAGGCCAGCTTCATCAAGGTGAGTTTTTAGCTGGACTGCCACTACCCTTTCAAGTATCTTTGAAATGAAGTTCAGATTGGAGACAGTTTTTGATGATTTTTGGAGGATGGGGGTAACAAGGGCCTGGATACTTCCTTGGATACTTGTTCAAGGGAAGCATTAATTATTGAATGAAATGATGGGCGTGATGAGAATATCCAGATAATCAAGAACAACAAAAGTGGGCCAAGGGTCAAGGGAACATGATTTACTTGGAGATTTCATAATTTTAGCTACTTGATCCTTAGTTACAGTAGAGAAAGTGGAAAGCACAGGAGAGGGGGGGGGGGGAGAGTCTGGGGAGATGTGTTGTACTTCAGGGAAGTAGGAAAGGTTGAGCATATTTTTTTCAATTTTTTATCCCAAAACATAAAAATTATTTGAGACCAAAGTCGGATACATGGAACCAACTCTTGAATCTTTAATTTTCTACCTGTTTAACTGTCACATAAGATTTAATCTGAAGTCACTGACCTGGATATTTTGACATATAAATAATGAACATTTATATTAAGTCTTTTTTTTTATTAAAGTGACATGCTGAATAAATAAGTATTATTATTGCACCATTGTATCTTATGATTCAAAGATATTCCCTTAGCGAAGACTAGCTCATTAAAAGATTGATTATAACTTGAACTTCAGAAAATGTTGTTAAATATTAATGTGTGTTCATATAAAGTTTGATTGCAGTGTATGTTTATTGACAACTAAAAATAAGAAAGTACTGGGTAATTGAAATGAAAAGAACAGAAATATATTTGATCATAGTTTGTCATTTAAAAGCAAAGATTTGTATCTTTTCGGTTAAGTGCAAAACTTAAGAGTCTTAATTCAGGTATAACTTGAACTTATCAATGGAATTATTGAATCATTTGAAAGGTTGGCATGGTTGGCTGCAAAAATACCAAGGGTGATAAACGATAGGCCTTGTTTGGCAAGAGATAATGCAGTTATATTTTTCATTTCATTTTGCTCACAATCAAAAGAAAATTTTGCATGTTGAATTAAAAAAAAAATTGTATCAGTAACACAATCAATTTTATACCTCTTCAAGAATATTCATTCTTTTGATGGATGTGAATGTTTTTCATGTTTTCACAAATCCACTCACTTTAGATGATGAAAGATAAAATACCCCCACTGATTCAATGGCAAAAATGTCTAAAAAATTAAATCTAACTACAATTATAAAAATTTTATTAGGTGGGTTGCATGTAACCAACCCGCCTATTAGATTGATGTGCCCGACGTCTGTCCGTCTACATTTTTCGTTTCTGGACTCTAACTCAAAAACGGTTTGTCCAATCGAATTCAAACTTGACAGGGAGATAGATCACCATTATAGCTATGTTCCTGTCGAAATTAGTGAAATTCCATCTGTTCGTTTGTCCGTTTTTGTCTGTTTGTCCATCCGTCTGTTTGTCCACATTTTTGTTTCCGGACTCTAACTCGAAAACGGTTTGTCCAATCGAATTCATACTTGACAGAGACATAGATCACCATCATAGTTAGGTTCCTTTCGAAATTGGTGTAATTCCGTCCACTAGTTTGTCTATTTTTTGTCCGTTTGTCTATCCATCTGTCTGTCCGTCCACATTTTTGTTCTGGACTCTAACTCAAAAACGGTTTGTCCAATCGAAATCAAACTTGACAGGGAGATAGATCACCATCATAGCTAGGTTCCTTTTGAAATTGGTGTAATTCCATTTGTTTGTTTGTCCGTTTCCTGTCCGTTTGTCTGTTCATCCGTCTGTCCATCCACATTTTCGTTTCCGGACTCTAACTTGAAAACGGTTTGTCCAATCGCATTCAAACTTGACAGGGAGATAGATAACCATCATAGCTAGGTTCCTTTCGAAATTGTTGTAATTCTAGCAGTTCGTTTGTCCGTTTGTTTGGCAACATTTCCGTTTCCGGACTCTAACTTGAAAATGCTTTGTCCAATTGAATTCAAACTTGACAGGGAGATGCATCACCATCATAGCTAAGTTACTTTCGAAATTGGTGTAATTCTGTCCTTTCATTTGTCTGTTTATAGCATAGATACAGTTATGTAACCTAGATTACAAGTTTTACGTTTCTTAGCACGTCTAACACATTCACCTTAACTGGGTAACCTAACATTTCTTTCCTTGTTTCTAAATGTTATTACAGCAGTTGCTAACCTTATTGCTGCCTGCGCAACCCACCTTTTGGGGCATCTTTGACCCTCTTGTTGGAACATAACTTGAGTTTTTAACATAAATGGGCTGTAACTTCTGTAAGCTTTAAATTCAGAGTGAAATAAGGCATGTAATAATCAGTAAATGGGAAAATTCAGATTTTTATTTTTGCATCCAGACAGTGATCCAGATCACTTTCAAAATCTAATGGGGTATAAGTTGGACCCAAGGCCCATATTATGATTTTATTCATGCAATTCCAATGAGTAGTATTTGCGTAATCCTGCTGACAAAGAAACAATCAGTTATGAAAACAATACATCCTTAGCGAAGATAATACAAAGTACTAGGTGAGTTAATGATAGATACAAAGGTTATGAGCCAGTGTATGGCTTTTTAAAGAGACATTTCACATTTGGTCATGCTGTCTGCGGTTATTACAGAGTATTAATGACCTGGTAATTGGAGCAGTCAGCAGTGCCATAGATGTGGGTTACAGGAGCTTTGATACTGCATCGTTATACAATACAGAAGAACCAATGGGTATTGCCATCAAGAAAAAGATTGAAGAAGGTGTGATTAAGAGGGAAGATGTCTTCATTACTACCAAGGTTTGATGACTGTTAACTACAAACTAACTATTGTCAAATTTATTAGGACTCCCATTCTTAGGAAAAGGGAAAAGCTATTGCTTGTTGTGGTCATTGTATATACACAAGTCCTAATAAGTTAAGATTTGATTTAATAAATATCTCCTTTTAAATGATCAACATGTTTTGGTCGGAATGTCTAACGTCTAGCATTTTTTAGTTCTTAATGGAATTATGGTATATGAAAGGGTAATTTCATTCTATACAACTGTCATATGACACAAAAATAATCAGACATTTTCAGTTGTTTTATGAAAACATCACTCGTCACTCATCCTGTAGACATTTCTTACATATGAAACATTTATTTCATCACTTATGCTACACTTAACCTTATTAAAGTTATCTTTCCATAAGATTCAAAATTTACATTTCCTTAACAAGTAACAAAGTAACAAAGCACCATGTTTACAAAGAAATTTGATTTTTTCAAATTTTGCTTCCCAAGCTGGCAAAATGGCTTCACATACCTCCAGTTGCTTATCATCAAAGTGAGTCAATACGTGCTGTAAAACATCAAAGTTTTACAATAGGTTGCATCAGATTGTACCACAGAAGAAAATCTTATGTGTTATAGTACTTAATCTCTAATACTAACAGAGACATACAAATCATCATTCCAAAATAATATATCAATTGGACAAGGATGGTTTCTTAACTCAGGAGATGCTAGACAACTAATTTAAAATTTGAAAACAGTTGTTGCATAAAAATTGAAATCTATTGTATTTAAATCATTTACCTTAAATTACCTTAACTCATATAATGAGTGTATACGATTCAATATCTGTTATACATAACTTAAGTTACAATAATTTTCAGCTGTGGAGTACCTCACACAAAAGACAGGATGTTGTACCTGCTCTCAAAGAAAGTCTGAAATCTTTGGGAATGGACTATGTTGACCTCTTCCTTGTGCACTGGCCCATTTCAATGCCAGTAGGTAGTATTTCATAATAAAAACTATACATGTAAGAACTATACTGGACATCATTTGTTAGATTACCGAGTAGATATTGAGGATAACTAATGACACATTATAGAAGGCAATAAACTTTTCTAAGCTTATTAAACAACTTGCTGCTTAACAGTCAGGAAGATACATATATTTTTGCTTAGTGTCTGAGATCTGATTTAATTCTAAATGCTATGTTTTATTTTTTAAATTGCAGGCTGGGAAGGACAGTTTTCCAACCAATGAAAAAGGAGAAGTAATATTTAATGATGATGAAGTCTCATTTGAAGAAGTCTGGCAGGTAACGGTAACATACTTCTAAAACTGACTTATAGTTTGTGTATAGGTGCATTCTTTCTTTTAAATTCTTCAGGATTTTAGAACTTCACAATCCTGATTTCCATATAGAGGATATTCAGGATTCACCACAGAAGTAACGCTCTGAAACAAAAAAGAAGCCTTATGCATAAACCATGTTACTGTGAAAGGTTGTAATATTGTTACACTCTGTTATGAGATTTGGACACACAATAATTGTTACTTCTGCCAAGGAGGCTTTAGTTTTTGGTTGAGCATGTTTTATGTGTCTGTTCGTGTGCAAAATCACTTAAAAATTAGGGAGAGATTTTGATGATATTTTTCAGGAAATGTTGAAAATCTCAGAAAAAATAGATTATATGATTTTGATAGTGACCAAGATCCAGGATCTAGGAGTTTTTAAAAGGATTTTGTAATACTATGGCACTCATGAGCAATAATACAGATATTAGATCTTGGTGGAGGTAAGCAATGTCCAAGTTCTCTTACTGCGTTATGGTTTAGTCCAATGTTATGTGGAAGGTAGGTTTATGGGATATGCTGCAGATTGTTTCCACTTCAGTTTGCCATTATCAAATTTATATTTTGAAAAGGGGTTTAATTGTTATGGCTGCATTTTAAAGCTCTTGGTGCAGCATTTGAATCTGAATTTATTAATGGTCAATGCACTGTATTGAATATTGTATAACAGATTGTTTCATTGGCTAAAGAAAGCATTGTTATGCTATTTGGTAACAATTCTGCACCGTAAGGTATTAGTAATTGTCAGGTAATTGCTTCAGGTCAGTCAAGCTTCTAACTACATGCCTGTGTACATTCTACACAGAATATCACATAACAGGTAGTGTTGTACTACGGTTGTTGGGGGTTTACTCCAAGTTTATAAGGAGCTGTTCCATGTTGAGGATGAAAAGTCCTTTCTTTAATTTCATATATTTCATTTATTCATATTCACACTCCTTTTGTGTTGTTTACTAGTATTTTACCACGAATTATTTACTTTAATAATTTTAATACCAACTGAATTATACTAATATTGTTATAATTTGTTGAACATCAACACATAAAATATTATTTAATCCAGTATACAATTTTGTTGAAAATTGTGTTGATGACAACTGTAATTTTCTTTTTGTTTGGTAGCACTTATCAAAACGTGGCATAAGCCATAAATAAACAATAACTAAGTTTATAACATTGATGAAGTAAAGATGGATCAGTCTGATAGGATGTGAATGTTTTAACCATTACACCAGTGAGACTGCTCTATCTGAAGAGGTTAATGTTATTACCTCTGCCAAGGAGATATTATTTTCATGGCTATTTGTCTGTCTCTCTGTTTGTTTATTAACAAGCTTATGCAAATACCACTAGTTGGGTCTTCCTCAAAAACTCAGATGGGTCTTGGTTCAATTTAGATCTCATAAAATTTCGAGAGTGATCTAGTTTACCCATTTACTTCTTATTATGTGCCTTGGCGGAGGTATGTGCTCTTTGAGTGCTCTTTTTGATTCATGTTTTACAGGGGATGGAAGATTGTGTTTACCAAAAGCTTGCTAGGTCTATTGGAGTATCCAATTACAACAAGAGACAGCTACAAACTACACTGAAAAACTGCAAAATACGGATAGCTGTCAACCAGGTTGGTAGCAATTAGAACTGGAAAATGTACATCAGTCATTGTCAAAATAATAGCAGTAGAATTGTGTGCTTCTATCTTTATAAACATTGTAAAAGACTATGAAATTACTCTTTTATATCCCCGATTCCGAAGAAACATATTACTGATTCCGTAAAGGAGTTTGAAAAGGCCTGTTCACACTAAAATGATTTAATACACTCAGATGTGAACCCTCTTTAAACGGCAGAACATAGTGGAAACAAGGCCGAAAGGGGTTTCGGTCAACTAGCACGAGCGCAAAGCCATCAGAGACATGAGCAGTACACACTGAAGCGGTAACCCATCCCAGGACTAATGTAGGCAATCTCCACTTAACGTCTATAAAAGACAGACAGTCATTGTGGCCATGCCACAACTTCTGTAACAGACAGACTCAATTGATGAAAGTCTGGAGAAAGTGATCTCTAGAAGCACGAGCCTCCCTAGAGCTCATGCTTAAAAATGAAGTTGGATCAGTAATAATGAAGTTCTAGGCTGGTATTCATAAAAAATCTCAGTCTTAAACTTAAACTCACAGTCTCAAACTCAAACACAGCCCTACATAAGTGTATACCGTATTTTTCCAAAATATGGCCTGGGCGTTAATTATTTTCAAATGGCATCAGACCAGGCGTTAAATTGAACCAGGGGTTCTTTTGAAATACAAAAACAGTGTTATAAATTGTTAACAGTGTGCTTGGTACCAGGTGTTAATTTGAACCAGGTGTTTATTTCAACCTGGGCGTAATTTTGGAAATTTACGGGTACTCAAATTTAACATTCTTGGGTGAAATCCTGGCAAGTAGCATATGCTCAAACCCAAACTAAAAACATGGTCAAAGAATGTTAATGCAGCCATAATGTCAAACATTTAAGACTCCTTTCATGCAAACTTAAATATAATCCTTAAGTATAGGGAGAGTAAATTATGCTGAGGATGAGTTTAAATATACCGGTATATTTACTTAAGAATAGCCATTATATTTGAGTTTGAGTTTAAACATAAATTTGAGTTTGAGTTTAAGCTCAAATTTAGGGTTTAAACCCTACATTATAGGGATTATATTTGAGTTTGAGATTAAGTTTAATATTTTTTATGTATACCACCCTAGGTCAAACTAGAGATCTGTGATAAATGCTGAGCATACCCACCAAGAATTCTTTAAAATTAAAGTTATTTGATTGGTTTGTATCATTTCACTGGTAAAATTATCATATTGCATTTATTAGCTTGTATTGTATTATTGCCACTACAATACAGGCCTTAACACCCCTCCCTTTGGGGTGCCAGGGTATTGTAATCAGATCTGTTTGCCATGCACATAACGTAAGATCTATCAATCTGACTAGAGCTTACTTTCATACCATATCGGGTCCACACAAGGTTCAGTCTGCATAGATGATCCACATCAGGATCACAAATCTGGATTAGATTTTTATGAGTACCAGCACAAAGTGTCAAGAACCTCAGAGTGGTGTTTGTTTTTAACTTAACTCTTTCTGACTATGTGTCAAAAGTCATAAAGTCTACCAGAGTCTATGATAGAGATCTCCACAGAATTCGTCCTCTTCTCAACCTTGAAACATCAGTCCTTCTAGCAAATGCTTTGGTCAGCAGCAGATTGGACTACAATAATTCACTGTTTGTATCACTCACTGATTTTGAGTTAAGAAGATTGCAGCAGGTCCAAAACTCACTTCGCAGGGTTGTCACTAACTCATCTAAGTTCTCCCATATTACCCCTCAGTCGAAAAAACTCCATTGGCTACCAGTCAGGTACAGGGTACAATTTAAAATAGGCCTCATTACATACATTTTCTAAACCATGGCCAACCAGATACCTAAGTGAATTAATTCACCCCTACACCTCCTCCAAAAACACAAGACACAGCAACCCTAAAGTTAAGTTCCTTTACATCCCACCTTTGACCACACAGTGCACAAATCAAACAAACATTTTTCGAATTCTTTCAGTCACTTTACCCCTGTTCTTTGGAACTCTTTCCCCTTTCAAATAAGAAATAATCCCTCTATCACATCCTTTAGGAAACACCTGGAAACTCACCTGTTTTACTCCAGTTTCCCCACCTAGTTTCACACCCTTACTCCGGATTACTGACCTTGTCCACCCCTCGACTATCATTATGACTAATTTATTTGTTACCATAACGCACCAAGTTCCCCTTTGTGTGTATTGCACCTGCAAAGCAGTGGATTAGATTAGATAGTAGATTAGATTAGATGAGTATGCATAACTTTGTTCACACAATACTCACAAACTATTCATCAGATCAGGGTTATATATTCATACATGGTGGTCTTTACTTGTGGCTTGGTTGATTCTGATCAATTATCCTATCAGGATTTGGATCAAAGATATTCAGAATTTAACATTTTTCAGCATGTTACCCCATAGTGAGGGCTTGTGCATTCTTAGGCTCTGCTAGTTATAGCTGCAATTATTTGATGATCTGTAAATATTTGGTTAATTATAATTCCAATCTTCCAGTAAATATGTCATGATACGGTGACACATGGAGTAGTTCATCATATATGTATTTAGATTCTAATTTATTGTGATATGACCATGAAGTAAATGTGAATGTCATGTTGTAAATTTCAGGTAGAATGTCATCCATTTTTCGCCAACAAGAAACTAGTAGACTTTTGCCAGAGTGAAGGAATACACGTGACCTGCTATTCACCAATGGGCAAACCAAACAGACCTTGGTACAGTGGATATGATTAAAACTAATTTCTATCTGCATCTTTGGATTAGTATTTAAAATACATCCATCAATTTATTATCCCAAAACAAAACAAATACATTGTAAGGCAATTACTTCTGGTATGCTTCACACTGTCTATTTATAATATTTCATGTTCTCTTGGTTAAAAAGATACCCCAGCGTGTCTATTGTGCTTTTACATCAGAAAAAACTCTTCCAGAAGACAATATTTCTGTAGTTTGTAAGATATTACTGGTGATATTGGTATGTATTTTTCCAATGCCATGTAAGTGAATGATGTTTTTTGTTAAATATTTAGGGCCAAAGAAGGGGATCCAGTTGTGAGGTCAGACCCCACACTCATAAGAATAGGACAGAAATATAACAAACTTCCAGGGCAGGTGCATATGATTTAATTGTTTGTTGTTTACTGAATATTATGAACAAACACAAAGATAACTTAGATATAATATTAGAAAACTGATTGTATATTGATTTTATTAATTGATCTGGTTTTGATATTGCTTACAACACATTGTCAATTTAGGGGATCTAGAAGGACAATGCATAGTGCATACCAGTTAATAAAACCACTGTCAACTTTTTCACTTCAGCTTGGGCTGGATATTGATTTTTTTTTCATTTTAACATCGCTTTCAACACTGTAGAGGTCATATCACAATGGGTAGTTTTATGGACAGAGGAAATCAGTACATACAGTTGGCCAAGGTTCTGTACTGTAAACTGCCGACCATCAGTAAGAAACTACCATCTTTCCCACATTTGGTCTGGGTTTGAACTGCCAACCTCAGAAGTGGGAGGCGAGTGTGCGTCACCATGGCTCTGGCTGAGTATTGAACCAAGGCCAAGAAATGTAATTATTAGGTTGTAGGTTACAAGATGGTTATGTGATCATTGGAATCCACTGGTTTGTGTGTTAGCAAGATTACAAAAAACAACTACTCAAATTTCCATAGTAGTTGGGTCCTGGTTTAATATATTATTCATTTAATTTTGTGCATGATCCTCAACCAGTTTTGGATACAGGATTTATTTAAAAGGGTGTTTATAACTGTGCTCATAAATGGTGGGGATGTTCAGCATTGACAGATATATGTGCTCTCAAAATGCTCTTGTTGTAGATTCGATAACACTGTAGATCTTCTGTATTTGAATGGAAATTTGAGAAAATTCAAGCAATTAGAATTTCAACTATTATGGTTTTTAAGTTACTGTAATAGTAATCAAATCATATTAATTCAGTAATTGTACTTAATCTCTGTTCTTCTATTGGTACTAGCAATGGAATTATCCTGTGATCTTAGACATTCAAAGACTCGAATGTTTTCTGTGTCTATGAAAGGCTTATTTTATGTTTTCTATACATAGTAACTATGATTTATGTCTGAATATATTTTTCATACTTAAGGTTGCATTGAGATATCAGTACCAGAGAGGGAACAGTGTCGTGCCAAAAAGTAGCAACAAAGAAAGACAAAAACAGAACATAGATGTAAGTAGAAATGTGTAACACGAGAAGTAACATTTTGTGAAGAATCTTTGTAAATATAAAAGAAATGGCAATCATTTGAGACAGTTCACTTATAGGTCAAACTAAATCTAATTCTAAATTAAATTATAATTCAACTTGATCAACTCTTGATTCTAAAGCTCAACTTATCCATAAGCTAGAGTCCAAGTATTAGATATTTGGGGACAATGGAAGGCTTCAGAAACTATGGAGATCAGGGTAGAAGAAACTAACGTGGATAAGGCTTTTGGGAACATGTAAAATATTTTAATATTTATCTGAATGATGTAAGGGAGATAGTAGATACAATGTCATCAGGTAACTCGTATGGTTGGTGAATCACAAGCAATACTATACTTCAAATGTTTTTTCCCTGACCAGTGGGTGGATAGACAGAAAGAAGGAACCCGTAGATCAAAATATGTCAGCCCTACGATGTCTGATATTAATAGGAAAAGGTGTACATAGATAAGTAAGAGCTGAGCTATTTAGGATGTTTTTAAAAATGGAGGAATATTCAATAGGGAGTCAGTGTAAACCTCTCAGGATGGGTGTTTTATCCACATACAGTAGAACCTCTATTATCCGACCCTCTGTCATCTCTCAATTCCATTTAAAATTCTATTTTAGGCTTTCTATTTTAGGCTGTAGCTATTAATGTGTGTTAGTAGCCACTCTGGAAAGAATGTAGGGCTTCGTGCACATAATCTCACCAGGGAGAGTTTAGTGAATAAATGCCAGACTTAATATCCACTTTTTGTATAATATATATTGTTTATATTTTTAATTTTCACGGGCCAGACATTTCGGCCAGGTTTTGTTTACAAAGACATGAGGCTCTGAAACATCAAAAAATTTATAATTTTGCTCTTTTACTTTTGTTTTATTTTGACTTTTGAATTTTAACGAGTAAAGAGCCAAGAGGCAACGTCAATCATTTAATATCTACTGAGGCCTATTTCATTATTGGACTTTGCAATGTATGAACAATGTAAGTTTAGTTATCATTGTTATGTCATATCAACAATAAACATCCTGCATAATATATCAATGAAAAACAGAGTGATATCACCACTATAGAAGTTACTTCTGAATCCTTTTGGCAAGTTTTGTGACTGATTGTCTGAATTGTGAAATAAATAGACAAAAAGGACACTTAAGCTTTTTTTCTGTGTAGTTGTGCTGGAAGTATTACAGAAGATAACCAAAAACAACTGAAAATTAATAGATAATACTCAGTCATAGCATCCTATTGAACATTGAAAACTGATATTACTACATAGGATTACAGTTATGATATCACAAATGTAAGCTGCCAACATGACACCTGGGTGGTGTTTTAAATGATCCTGATTTTGACATATATGTCACATTGTTACCTTTACTCGATCTCCCTTATCAGACCTTGAGGTCAAATTGACTTAAGGTCAGGCAAAACACAACAAAATCATCTTACCTGGTTGAAACTCAGCCTGAACTGATTCATTTTCAAGTCATAATTTACTGTCATAATTTCACTTTGTGCTGAAGGTTACCTTAAGCAAATTTTAACACGACACCCCCCCCCCCCCCCCCCCACAATGATTAAGTGTATATTTCCCAGACTGGCTTCATATGGTTATAATATCTTTGTTAATATCTCCCAGGATGAATGGCACTGTGCTCAAAAAGTTATATATAATACAGCATATTAAAACTCAAAAACATAAACCTAGTTTCTTTGTGGCTATTGTCAAGGACACTGCTGGGCATCATCTGACACTTTTTACCAGATGTGTTTACACAAATGTTCATCAACCAACAAGTTTTTTTACGAGTCAGGTTATACACGTTTGAATCATTAACATTTTGACTTGCAGACATAGAGAATGAAAATAATACTCAAAACATCAATACCTTGTATTTTTTACAAGCAAACAGCAGTTTACAATTTTATTACCTTCCTGTAAGCATAATTATATTCATTTAGGAAGTGGTATCATGTAAATACTGTATAATTGTAATATTCTCTAAGCATTAAAATCTCAGCTATCTAAGCTTATAAGCTTGGATAGTGAAAATTAATTCCTAGTGAAATTTTAAATCAGTATTAGTATCTCAAGTAGAAACTAGCCAGTAGTAAAAACTAATTCTATTGAATCTGTTAACTATAAAGAATTAGTGAAAATTTTCTTCTAGCTAAGATTTCTAGTTATACAGTATTTCCATTGTTAGCTGTTTTATCAAACAGATGTCACAGAATTTTTTGTGTAATCAAATCTTATAAATGACATGTCCCATACAATGCACAGCTTTATTGATCACAGAAAAAAGTACATGTTAGAAATCATACATAATATCAACTTCTGAATGTGTGTAAAATGTGAGCTTTGGTGAATGATAAATTGAAGAAAATCTACAGTTTGAAGATTATTGAAAATGCATCAGATTTTTGACAAATGCTGTTGCCAGTTCTGACAACTCTAGAAAAGGCTTTGAAGGTCAATTATTTTCAAAAGCTACTTCAATCGAACACATAGAGTAACTTCTGGCCTCAAAGGTAAATCATATGTATAATGTTATAATGTCGTCACAGCCAGACTTTGGGCATGTGGAACCACATTTTTTAAACAGAACTTCCAAAACATTCAGTTTCACAAAGGCCTACTATCTCCTGAGTAGGCTGCTCCTGAGTAGTGCTAGTAGTCTACTAAGCCTATACTATCTGCTTCACTAAGATAATTCTTTACTGTGGTAATTAGTAGGCTGTCCTCACTAGAAGCCCTGCTATCTCTGGAACTTGATAGATTCCAAATATCAGCTCAGTGGAACACTTTTGTAGTGGCTACTAAGGGCCTACTAAGATCTAGATTTAATAGCATACTTTCTTCTGTATTTAGTAGACCTTTGTGAAACTGGGCCCAGGAGTCCAAATGGGGTCCTATTTTATCTTAAGGAGGACACAGCCATGGGTAGACACCAACATATGTCAAAATGAGGCCCCAATTGTGATTAATTTTTTTTTATTTATGGGGTGGATACTGTCCAAAAAATCCCACCCAAATTCTTTTACTCTTGATATGGATCATTTTTGAGGATGGAGCCAAGGGTAGAATGTACCATGTGTGAAAGTATAAACTTAAACTTAAACTTAGTACAGTTTATATAGCGCAGATGGTACTCTTTGAAGAATAATTATCTACGCTTTACAAATATACACACATATACAATAAATAATTATAAAACATTTCTAAAGTATTTTCTGAAAAGGAAAGTTTTGCATCTTTGTTTGAAGCAGGAGTATTGTTGTATTGTTTTGATTTCATTTGGTAGGCTGTTCCAGAGACGTGGGCCGCAATAGCTGAAAGATCTGTCTCCAAAAGTTTTGTGTTTGTTAAACGGTATCACAAAGTTATTTTGGTCATTAGCGTTAGTTCTCAAACTTCTAGTGACAGTTTTCCTTGTCAGCAACTCTTTCAGGTATTCTGGACCACATCCATAGGTGCATTGGTGCATGAGTGACAGTATTTTAAATTCAGTCCTAGCTTGGATGGGAAGCCAGTGTAGGTCTCTTAGTGCTTTTTGTGAGCTCTCATATTTTGATCTTTTCAGTACTAACTTAGCGCACATATTTTGTATTCGCTGGAATGGCTGAATAGTTGTTTTTGGAGCACTGCAGAGAAGAGCATTGGCGTAATCTAGGTGTGACATAATTAATCCTAACACAAGAGTAGCACAGGCTTCTTGGGATAAGAACTGGCGAATTTTCCTGATTTTGACAAAGTTGATCATTGCAGCCTGGCATTTTTTATTGACATGACTTTTGAATGATAGTGTTTCATCAAGGAATGCACCCAAGTATCTCACACAGTTAGATATCTTTATTTTATCGCCACAAACAACCACAGTATTGATCTGTGATTTTGAAAGTTGAGCTTTACTGCCAAAGTATATAAATTCAGTTTTGTCTGGATTCATCTTCAATTTTGTGGCATTCATCCACTGTTGTACATCAATCAATGTGTCTTCTAATAATTTAATAGTTTTTAACTCATCCTTACTCGATGTTGAACTGAAACTTTTTTCTAGCACATGATCATCTGCAAAACCAAAGAGATTGATGTCATCAGGGATGCATGAGAACAGTGTTGCTGCATACATGATAAAATAAAAGGCTGACCCACAACCTCCTTGAGGGACAGAGAGAGTTAGAAGCTTGTCTTCACTCAAGCATTCATCAATGGACACACAAAATGATCTTTCAGACAGATATGATTTCAACCATGCAGAAACTTGACCATTGATACCATAGTATTTGTCAAAAGTCTCAAGGAGAATTGAATGATTAACTGTGTCAAATGCTGCACTAAGATCCATAAGCAATACAGTAGAGATGTTTCCAAGCTCCATGCCATTTAGTACAGAGTCAGCCAGTTTGACAAGCATTGTTTCACAAGAAAGGCCTTTGCGATAGGCACTTTGGAATTTTGGAAGTAGTTTGTTTGACTCACAGTGGTGGACAATTTGTTTTAAGGCTGCACATTCAACAATTTTGGCTAGGAACTTTAGATTTGAAACTGGTCTGTAATTTGTATCGATTGGACCTGCGGATAGTTTTTTGATCAAGGGCTTTACTACTGCTTTTTTCCATGTGTGAAAGTATAACCCCAATCCGATGTATATATTCTGAGTTATGCATGCAGACAAACAGATAAACACACATTATAAGAATACCCTTTCAGGGGGTGAGAGCATCCTATGCAGAAATGTTATGTGCAGCAACTAGAGATCACTCATAGAGTTCAGACCTTCACTGTTTAGGATGGGGATATTTCCAAAAATTTGTAATTATTATCAAGAAGACAACCAGAAACAGATAGACAAAGAAATGTTCCCAAAACATAACACCCATAATCACACCTTTACCTTAAATATAACAAGATGACATTATCTGCTGCTGTAAATATTGTTATCGGTTAAATATTATAGAATGCATGAAAATTTAGATGATATACTTTTGACATTAAATAATTGCTTAAGATTATCTGTTGCTTTCCAGGCTATATGTATGGCCAGAAAACCATTGATTAAGTTTTAATGGCTTTTGTGTTTTTTCCACCAGATATTTGATTTCAGCCTCTCTGATGAAGATATGAATGATATCAGAAAACTGGACCAAAACTTCAGGATGCTATATATAAAAGAAAAGTTTGTATCATAATTATTTATCATCAGTATTGATGTATTTCATGTTACTGTATTTCCTTAGTACAAACCATGTTACTTTATTAACATTATTCTATTACTTTAGTATTAACCATGGTATACTCTATTTAGCAGGTATAAACCATGTCACTCTGTTTCTTTAGCATAAACTCATTTACTCTTTATTTAATATAAACCGTGCTACTATATTTTATATAACCCAGAGGCCTCTATGTTTTAATTCTTAAAACGTTTATCAGGTACTAACTTGGTCTTACGAGTGTGAATGCTGTTGACTTGTTCCAATATGACCCTGGTTGTTGAATGGAAGTTAAAACCCCTTACATTGACTGTCACGTTACCCATCGCAACATATGGGACTAACTTAAGACTAACTTGGACTTTGGCTGTTACAAACCCAAAGTATGTAATTCCATTTTTAGTACTTTGTATGAAAATAAATGATAGTGTTTGTATCAATAGGGAATCTAATTTTCAGAAATAGAATGTACTCCATGTAGAACATAATGAAATTTAATTAACTCCGCCAAGGAGTTATCATTTTTATGACCATTTCTTTGTGTTTGTCAATTTGTCTGAAGGATTATATAAATACTACTGGTTGAAAAAAGGAATCAGAAGAAAGGTCTTGGTGCAACTCCGATAACATTAAATTTTGAGCCTGATCTGGATCACTGGGTGGATAAACAATCTGGATTTTTTCCCATTTGCTTATTATTGCGTGCCTTGGCAGAGGTCTACGCTCTCTGAGTGCTCTTGGTTTATTTATTATTTGCCACATAATTTGTGCAATGTATGCTAATTGTAGGTCTGCACTCGTCATACAATAAAGTAAATATATATGTTTTAATTTCCAGGCTTGGTGGTTCAAAGGAATATCCTTTTACTGATGAGTATTGAGTTACTGCAGTGACCACTGCAAAGGAACATTTTTTTCCTGTAACAAGAGATTGGAGCCAGGCATCAGAGGAAATAAAATTCTGTTCATATTGAAGAACCCTTCATATGTACATATGTAATATTATTTGTTTCAGGGAAAAATCAACATAAACTAAGCATTAAGTAGGCGCAAAGTAGGTGTTTGCGTCTAGTGTTTTTTCTTTTAGTAAACGACAGTTCAGTGCTGGTAGTACAGTGCTAGTTTTGTTTGAAACATGAACATAGTGTTAATAGTACGCAAACATTGCTGTAATAATTTGATCTACAGAACCACTCAATGGGGGAAATTAAAAGCGACCTTGGACAGTTTGAAAGATACCTGAATTACAATACCATTAAGCTGTAACACTCAAATGAGATGTAAAAATCGTGACTTTTTCAAATCAAGTACATTCAGGGTGGAGGGGGGGGGGGGGGGGGGGGGGGCGCACAGAGACATAGGTGACACACTCACTCCTGTTAGTTCAAAGGTTCTAATCCAAGCCTAATGCATACTGGTGCCTAATGGTTTTAAGTGCATAATCTTGACCGACTACAGTCTGGTGACCTTGACCGCTTTATCAGAGCCAGGCATCATCCACCATTTGGACACTTGGCGTGAATAATTACACCTAGCAACAATAAAGAAAAAAAATAAATATAATCGATTTGTAGTCGCTCATTTGGTGCACAGTTTGACATTATATTCCCCTTTCACTATGTAATGATATTGCACAATAATTAAATAACAATTGGGTTAAATAAAAAATGTGCATCAGTTTAAGTGATCGCTAAAAATGCGATTTTGATTTCAAATGTAAATGGTCAAACCAGATGGTATTATCAATAATGTTTAATTGACAATATCTCATGTTATAAGTGCCATGACATTTGGTTAAAATTGTGTGAATAAATATAAAATTGATGTAAATAATTCAAATCACGATCAAGATTTCCCGATACCCAAGGGATATTAATGATGCATTCTTTTAGCTATTCAGCACTGGTGCTAACTATTTCACATCCCGTAAAAATGCAAAGAACTGTTTCACAGGTATTGAACACAGCCTCGCAATGTCCTAGTGGGTAGCACGCTTGTCTAGGAACTCAGACAACGTGGGTTCAAACCCAAGTACATGGAGACACATAGTGGCTCGGATGACCACTTAAAATGGCGGTCCTCTGTCATTGGGTCTTATCCCCATTGGTAGGCTAAACAACCTCAAGGACGTTGATAAGTGGTCATCCTTGAGCCTCTTATCTTTCAGTTGGGGGAATGTCAGTTACTTGTGCATGGGCTGTACTTGTGCAGTCAGATGGGTTTAATATTGATTTGAGTCCTGTAGTTTATGGAGAAATTGGGCTGAGTATAAATACACAATACAATACTGGGGTCTAGTCTAGATCAATTAGTATGCATTTCTTTCCTTCATCTCCTCAATTTAGATTTATTGTTTTACGTCGCGTTCACACAGACAGGGTGATATTACAACAGGTAGTTTATGGGTGGAGGCTCCAGTGTATACTAGTTGGTCAAGATTCTGCAGTGTAAACCACTGGACATCGGCAAGTAACTACCAACTTTCCAACATGGAGCACCAAACCGAGATTTGGATCTGCGACCTCAGAGGTTGAAGGCGAGCACTTTAACCACTACACCACCAAATTCCCCCTTCATCTCCTCATATTACCCATGTTATATGACTTGTACAAGGTGATGAACGTGACGTCATACTAAAAAAACTAATTCCAATCCACTCACATTGGCACAACACTGAGGTAATTAAAGCATATATATATGTTAAACAGGATTGTTAATGCTGGGGGAAAATGGCAAAATTTGCAATGCCAAGCTATCAAATTGTCTTTGTACTTAATGTCATCTAGAGGTGACACATATTTTAAAGACAAGAGGCTGTGTAACATTATGTAACTCTGGTGTTGTTTTCCAGATGAAGGAAAAAATATGATACATTTAAAAAAATCCAATGTTATACCTAGGCCACACTTTTCTGTGTGGACATATCTGAACGTACAGTGCATTTTATTTATGCATGACAGCCTTGTCTTTATACCTCTGAAAAAGAGACCTTGTATCTGGTCAGGGGATGTTGAAGACCAGCCACGCTGTACATCCATCCTGAACCCCCACCACCTCTGCAGCTTGTTTGTTTTAAATTAAGCTCATGACTGGAAAAAATGGCAATTTCAAACATTTAAAAATAGCAGTTCAGAATGCAAATCCCTTTCCAAGCTGTGTCAAATCACGACAAATTGCATCCTACCAAAATGCGGATCCACCAAATTTGACCAAATATGTCCTACCCAAAAGCAACATGGACTGAAACCAGGCTGTTGGTTTGTAGTACATGACCCCAGCACAGAAAGGTGTGACCTAGCTATTAGCTTTTACAACATATAAATAATGTCAACCTGCTGCCAATGTTACATTTCATCATCATGCATTCGACAATATGATCTCAGTTTACAATAGTCATAGTCAAAGTTGAGATTACAAATCCACTTAAAATAGTTATTGTTTGGAGTTTTAACTTAGCACATGCCTTAACTTGGCTCCAAAAAAAAATCACGAACAATATAGAATACCAATTGACAGTTGGCTGTCCTTGGTAGAGAAAATGGTGCCGAACTGATGACGGACATAAATTATATATATTTGGGATTTTAGAGTAAAGATTATTGTTTTATACCATTTTTTGTGTGGACTTAAAGTAGAAATTGTATTATTTGACCTTTAACAGCACTACAGAAGGTTTATTGATTTTTCGTTTAACAGGTAAACATAATATACAACTTGTGCTTTTGGCAATGCATATTTCAATCAATAGAAAAACATGTTACTACACATATCACAACCACAAATAAATATGTTGTCCACAAGTTGTGGTGCGAAGCAGGTCATATCAAGAGGTATCTCCAATGTTGCCGCTGATCTGGATTCAAACCCACACCTAGGGGATTGTCGAGTGATCATTCACCAGACTTGATAACCAAAAGGTGAATGAGGCTCCTGCCATATTGCAGAAAATGGCAGATTTAAGCTGTTGACTTCAAGCTGTGGCACTGCCATTGTATTGGTGTTCTTTAAAAGATTATACATTTTTATCAGTCAACTAAAAGGGTATTAGTTAGCTGTTTTAGTTCAGATGAATAAAGGATAAAATGACTGATAAAATACATAATCCTGTAACATAAACTGAAATACAACAAAATCAGTGATTGGTTGTTGTGCATTATATGAAGTATCTTCTCTTCAGTTTTTTTTTTTTTTTTTTGGGGGGGGGGGGAGGTGGGGGGGATCTTGTTTCTGCACATATATTAACTGTGAACATGCAGCTTTTGAAAACTTAAACAGATGCTGCAAGTTTCCTTTGTGCGACCCCTAAAGCATCAGATTCATCTTAAAATTGATAGTTTGAAATTCTTTGATGATATATTCTTAAGAACACTTAGTCATAGATCTCAAAAAATGAAGGAAGTTTATTTCTTAATAGAAATTATTGTGTATGACAGAGTGTATGTTCATAAATGTAATTAAAATGACAAAATATCTACTGGATGATAAATTCTGGACACATTGAGGAAAATTAAAAATATAAAAGTCTAACATTTGATGATAAATTAACTAAAATTCAATGTCTCAAGATTACAGAAAAGCTTAGTACTTACACTACATGCACCTGTAGACATGATGTCTATAAATCCATGGTAAAGCTGTTGGTTGCCCCTTTAAATTTTAAGAACTAGTTATGCCTTACCCTGAAACAAATGAGAGTGATTCAATTCATATGAAAAACTCTTTGGTTAATTAGTTCTGTATTTGTGCTAATGTGTAACAGAGAAATCCCATGTTTACTGTTCAGGCCGTGTGAGCAAATGTGGTACAAGGGGGGTCACGCTAGCGAACGGGACATCCATAGCGAACAGCATTCTACCCTGACATTTGAAACAATAGACAGCAGGGGGATAGGGTTCACCAGTGGTTAGATGATCATTTATTTATTCATATATTAAAATAAGTGGAGTGTTGGAACCCTGTGCCGCTGCTGTCTATCTTTTTAATGTTATGGTAGATTGCCGTTTGCTATGGATGTCCGGTTCACTAACGTGACCCCCTGTACATAGTCTTAAGGTGTCTGAAGAGAAAATTTTCATTCATTGGCATTATTACAAAGTGCAGAACCCCTAGGGGCATCTGTGAACTCTGTAAACAAAAATGAGCATGGACGATGAAGAAGCAGAAGGGTATACTCACATAATCTATGAAGTCAGCAAGAAGTAGATGAAAATGAGCATAGAGGATGAAGAAGAGGAATTCTATCTATGAAATCAGCAAGAAGTTAAATAAAACTGAGCATGGAGGATGCAGAAACAGAAATCTATAGTCACATAATCTATGAGGTCAGCAAGAAGTAAACCAAAACAAGCATGGAGGACGAAGAAGCGGAATGCTACTCTTAACATAATCACTTGCTATATCTCATGGATAGGGCTTTACATGATTCAAAATGATACTAAAATTAAGATATACTTTTTATATCATTATGTTTCCATGCTTTCACTACCCGACACCATTTTGGATATCGTTGAGTTCCCACTAAAAGCTGAAATTGGTGAGGCTAAACACAGTGTCCAAGGAGCACTTATCTTAGGGATTTGCTGAAAATTCAGGCTCCAATGATACTTCAAACCATAGGCCAAACTCTCTCTTTGTCCAGCGGAAGAAAATAGCAATGCATATTAATTGAATAATACTTTATACTGCAAACTACAAGGCATTAATAAGTAACTACAAAATAAACGTAATTAATACATACTGCAAGGACCCAAATGCCACCTTGAGGCCTCTTCACATTAATGATGAACCAATACAACTTGATAACAAGAGCAATTGTAGAGCACAGACCTCCACAAGGCACGTGATGACAAGTAAATGGGAAAATTTGAATGATATTTTATCGTATCCAGAGGGCGATCCAGATCACCCTCACAATGTATCGGAATTTAAGTTGGACCAAGACCCATGGTCTCATTTTTTCATGAAGAAATGACCAATAGTTTCTGAGCAATCCTGCTTATGACCTGAGACAAAACAATTTTTAATCTGAATAATTGTTTCGATTATTTATTTATTTATTTATTTATTGGTTTGGTAAGTTTCGTCAGCACATACTATAGAACTTCAATGCAATTATGAATGTAACCATGCTGTAAATTGTTTTTGTATGTACAATGTAATAAGTTCATACCTGAACCATGTCTATATAAATACCTATATGAGTCATTTCTTTATAATTCTGCTGACATATAAACAATAATAAATACCCAATCCAAGTTTTACGTGTAGAGATATTGCTTAAAACCTAGCAAATATCTGTGGTCTGGTGGTTAACACACTTGGATAGGAATCCAAAGAACCTGGGTTTTATCCCAAGTACAGGCAAATATGCAATGTCTCAGATGACCACTTGAGCATGTTATTGTGTCATGTCCCTAGAACCCCAGGGAAGTTGATAGATGGTCATTACTGCTACTCTGTCATTCAGTTAAGGGAATGTTAGCCACTAGTGACCTGGGGCGGTATTCACTAACAAGGATTAAGATCAGATCAAGATCAGATCAAATTTGAGAAAAATGTTTCAAGTGAGCCATGGGATCAAATAGCTATTTAGAAACCATGGATCACTTGAAGTGAAAAGATGAAATATTTGATCTGATTTTGTATGAATTTCACACAATTTTAAAAGCTTTATTCAGTTGTGAAATACTGTCTGCCTCTGTAACAACTGATTAAAACATTCTTCTTCCCTGAGAAATAAATCTTCTATCAGTTATTTTTGATCTGTCTTGATCCCAAAGTTAATCCATTAAAGAGCATGGATCATAGTTAAGCCAAAATTTGATCAAAATATCAGATCAAATGTTTCATGAATACCAATCTGAGCTGATCCAAAAATCTGATCACAAAGTGATCATTTTTGTTCAAATTTGATCTGATCTTCACTGATCCATGTTAGTGAATACCACCCCTGGAGCTGTACCTAATCAGTTGGGATGGGTCAAATAGTGCTTTTAGTCATGCAGTAAAGAGGAGATATTGCAGGGTGTCCTTCAAAATGATTTCTTGTGAGAATATAGTTCCAACTAAATGCAAACAGGTTTGATATTAGTCTTCTTTCTGTCCCTTTTAGCAACTGTGGTCATGACAGGACACATACTCAATGCGTTCCACATGTTGCCATGTACAGAAGTCAAAATAATGTCCATAGAGATGTGTAATTGGAGATGTATATAATTGTAATTGCAGATGTATAATTGTAATTGTATAAACCATAATTGTAGTGAGTTGCACAGAAAGTTTAAATGGCCGCAGGTGATGAATGTAACATTGTGAAGTCGACAAACAGTGTGTTGTATGTCATTTTTTTGCAATTAAGGAACTGGACGCTTTTTTACGATAAACTGGCATCTTTAGGTAACTCCCACTTCAACATTTATATAGCTGTTCCATACCCAATGTAGATCACCCCAATTTTTAGCTATCCAGGGTCATCCCTACAGGTGCCCATTTGCAATATTCTACATCCAGCATTATCAGGGGTATTTTTTTCGGGCCATCCAGTGCGAAAATCAGAGCAGCCCTGGAAGACTCTAAACATGTTCAGAAGCTAATGTCACTGACTTGGCACCTGACCTGGGTGACCTCTGTTTACCCCGAGTCATCCGTGATAATATTTAGACAATATTTGCAGCGGCAGATAAAGCTCTCTAAATAGGGGTAAAGGGTCACACAAGTGCAGCATGTGCGATCCAATGCATGATGTTCAACCTTTAAATCTGTGTCTGTTGCTTTGGGTGTACTGTCAAACCCCTAACGTTTTTCAAGGGGGTTGACCCCCCAACCACCCCCCTGACTCTGATAGTGATTTCGGGTCACTGAAGGCTCAAAATGCGGCATATGCACCCAGAACAATCGGGGCCATTTTTTCCTAAATATGTGGCATTTCCTCTCTTCCCAGGGCCTCAGCCCAGCGTTCATCTGGGCACAGTGGGGGACCTCCAAGGATACTAGATCTGAGACAAATCATGGATGGTGCTTGACAGTGGAACAAGCACTGGTACCCACATACTCAGGGTCTCTGTCCACAGGCATAAGGAGAAAGGTCATCAAGGGGGGAAGTGAATATATTCAGAAACGACCATAAGGAAAAGTGCAAATGGACCATTTACCGAATTGCACAAGGTCTCTGAATAAGATGATTAACTGTAAAACTAGTCAAAACACATGACCACTGAGGCTGTGAGATGAATGTAAGTCAAATAGGTTTCTTTATATTGTTACATTGTGTAATCACTGTGAACAATGACGGTTAAGGTCTAAAGAAATTTGCACATCCTACAGCATTTAGCCTTAATATATTTCTTCTTGCAAGCTCGTTTGGCAAACCATCTGCCCATCTGTGCTATTTCGTTACATGTGCATTCTTTACAAGTTTTCTTTCCAATTTTAAGTGTCCATAGTCCATAGCAATCAACACAGTCTGAAAAATAGATTGCATTAAATTTTAGAAAGTATAGAGTAAGAAATCTAAAATTCGCCAGGAATCTAAAATTCGCCACCTCTAAAACCTTAGTTAATTTTATGAAGAAAAGGATGTTTTTGTCTAAAAATTGGTATTTTTCAGTTCCAAAAGCCTTAAATTACTATACAGTCAACAAATCTCACCACAATTCATTTATTTTATAAGTATTTTCACATGTGGCGAATTTCAGATATGTGGCGAATTTTAGATTTTTTACTCTACTTGTCAACTTCTACCGTGCTGATTATGATGCAATGAAGTTACAACCAAGGTGCTGATAAGCGGCGTCTCTTGAGGAACATCCAATCCTATATATGTACTTAAACCACATATAACATTTCAAATTATGCTGTCACATAAGGCCAAGCTTAAAGGGCTATATATACCAATGACAGTATGTTAAAAGACAGAGAAATATGAGTTAATAATAAAGTGAGAACTAGTATCATATACATTGTCTAAACTCTCTCCAAAAATGACATTAAAGAAGATAATTCAAAACAACCTTTATATTAAAAAACTCCAATTTTGATTGGATCAAAATGTGTCATCAACATATAGCATAGATGTCCAGTTCAACTATACCAGTCTATGTGGTGTAGCTTGACCAGTTCACATTCGATCACTGAAGTTTATTAGCAACTGGGCTTGGTTGGTACTTGGATGGGTAACGATCTAAGTTCTGGTTCAGCTAATCAGCTCTGGTTCAGCTGTGGTTCAGGTGTGGGCAAATGCATAGTGATTTAATTGTATGTTTACTTAAATGGCGGTCTTTTTGCAATATAACCGAAAGAAGGTACTAATGAGCGATGTAAAATCAGTCCATCAATCAAGACAGTTAAAATAGCCTGAATTCTATCATTTCTATGCTAAGTTAGGGTTTTACATCCCGTTCAAAAGACAGGGTCATAATGGGACAGGCCCTTAGCTTTGACACTTGTAGGGGTCGAACCCACACGGAGGTCACAACCTGTGATTAGACACCAAACTTGCTACCCACTAGGCCACTGAGGACCTGTTGAGGTTAAAGACGACTAGTATTTCAGGGGCGGATCCAGCTTTTATGTAAGGTGGGGGTTCACATCGAGTAAGGTGGGGGTTCACATTGAGTAAGGTGGGGGTTCACATCAGACATATTATAACTAAGGGGGTCCGGGGGCATGCCCCCCTGGAAAAAAATTAATTTTTGGTAAAAATAGAGTGCATTTCCTGTAAATTTAACACCATTGTCAAGAAATAATTTTGTACTTTGGGTTGAACCCCTTTACATTATTTTTCAAGGGGGGGGGGAGGGGTTCGAACCCCCTACCCCCCCCCCCCCGATCCGCTAGTGTATTTGATACCATAAGTTCAGATCTAATCAGATTGGTGCAAATGAATACTTTTATAGCACTTAAGACTCCATCATATGACAGACTAACGGACTAGAGCCATAGTCACAAAAGGAAAGAAAAATCTGGATCCAGATATATAGCAGGTTGACCAACAGAGTTACCAGGAAGAGGGGAGTGATGTGGAGAGTAAGTATTACTGAAGAGATATTTCTCCAATTTCCTCCTGAAAGATGGCAGCAAAACCAGTGTGGAGGTACATGTAAACCAGGGTCGAAGCTTTGGAAATACAGCATGAAAAATCAGCAACCAGAATAAATATTTTTAACGGCCAATGTGATTAAAGAAAATATATTGCTATTTGTTATGATTTTTAATCAGGCTGTTTTGGGCACACAGTTGATTTTTTGACATTGCATTTGCACAGACTTCAGAAGTCAAGTCGACTGACAACATAAGCATTAAAGGTTTCTAACTGTCTTGAAAGGAACAGTCAAGAATACTAAGGCTGATGTTACGTTTTCAGGTTTGCATACTTAAGAAAACATAGCTGTAAACTGAACTCATTTTCATTCATGTTTGTGTACCTACCACATCTTTGTGGCAATTTCTTTCCAGTTCTTTTATCAACAAAAATAGCTTGACAACTGCCACAGTAGCTTGGACTGTACACATAAATATATATAAAAATAGAATGATTTTATTTATGCAGAGCAAGCAATGTCGTGTAATACACAAAATATGTCTGTGTCCTTATGTGCCACTCACTATTTTAGGTCAAATACAACACTTGATGAATGCTAAAATCGGTTTAATTATAAAAATGATATGAATGGATGTGGTTTCAGTTGAATATGGTCAGACAATGTAAAATATGTTATTGAATCCAATTAATATCAACAACATGAGGGATACACTCAGCATGTGTTGTGATATGACCTTTTGATGAAAAATCCTAACCTTTACAAACCCCAAAATGTTTTGGAGGGTTTACCATTAACATTGTTCTAAACAGACCTAGACTAGAAACCAGTTGCAGAGTGCAGACCTCAAGTAGGGTATATTTTCCAAAATTGGAGTTTTTTGTAACTAGAATATGATCCTGATCCTTCCCAAAGTGTAATCTGTTCTTCAAATGGCCAGGTCCTAACCATGTGAAAAAAATTCTTGGAGATTCTCATTACTAACCGAATAATGTCATTGAAAATAATTTGAAGATGTGACCTTAACATCAATGATTTTTTCAATCCAGAAATCTGAAAAAAGATCATTCTTTTGGCCTTACTACAAACACAGAAAACAACAAACAAACTCACAGACAGATACATGCACCCAAATACATAACAGAGTTTGTGTGACAGATAATTTTTATATTAGAATTGCACAAATTTGCCAGAATACTTCAACACTACTTTTTAAACATATCAATCGAACATACATGTATATGTGTACATTTAAACCACAATGTATGGAAAATATTAAATAGAATTTAACTTATTATAGTTAAATTCTTACTTTATTCTTGAAATTATTCCGTAATTTATTGATTTCAAAACTTGAGGCTTGTCAGTCATATGTAGTTAGTGAATGCGCATCTTTCATTTCCATCATGTAATTGTTTACCCTGGCCAAGGGGAAGGCATTGTAATCACTTCTGTTTGTTTGTCTGTTTGTCTGCATGCATAACTTGAAAACTATTCAACTATTTACACAAGGTTGGGTCTAACCATGGCTCTGTCCTCAAAGAATATCTGGATTTGGATAGAGATTCCAAAGATTTTAGGGATTTGCTCCATAACTGCTCCATAACTCAAAACTGGTTCGTGCACTGGGGTCTTTTACACATTGTGGGGTTTAGCCCTAAGTCAGTCTCCTCAAAGATGATCATAATCCACCGCTCAACTTCAGAATTTTTAAGGAATATTTATCATCATGTGGTTCCCATTCCCTGAGCAAGGGTTATGGGGGTGTTCCACTGGGACCATCTTATCGGTAACAATGGATTTTTTGAGGGTTAGGAGCAATGTTTACAGAGTCGGTAAGGATCGGTTGTAGTTTCATGACTTGTTACGGTGGATGGGCAAAATATCAAACACTGACATTTCATGACTCTCTGGACCTTTGCTCAGCCCACATGGTAACCGACCTGACGTAGATCTCTAGGGCTTGTCAGACACACTTTCCATCTTGTCCTATACTGTAACCATCTTTTCTGGAAGCACGTGCTGACCTGTCGTGGTTCAGTAGCAGGATATCACTTGCTGACAGGCCGTAAACATAAACTGACAATACTTGAAAGGTAACTGGCCTGTCGTAAACATAACCGACCTGACTTGGTCACTTCCCATCTAGACAGAAAGTCTCCAAGTCTTTGACCCTAGAGTCTGTAACATCTCAGCAGGACAAGCCGGGAATACATCACAACAAACCGTAAACATAAACCGACAAGGGGGTTACAACAACAGACAAGCTGGGATTTTGTAGGACAAGCCAGCCTCATTTATCGACCCATGCCTTGTCGGCTTTGAAATCTATGACTAGACAAGGCAAGTTGGTTGGCACAATTCATCATTTGGAATCTAGAATTTGACGGATTACATCTGGCAACGTTTAAGATGAGGCTTTTGTTTTCTTAACAAATTAACCATGATTTTGTCAAAATATTAAACTCAATAAAAAACAGAAGTACCCTAAGATTCTGTAGATAGTCTCTCTGATGCTTAGTTGGCATCTTTGCAGTGACAAATGATGATTTATGACACGGGGGGGGGGGGGGGGGGGGGGGCTTATATAGTTTTGGTTTGATTATGACTCTCGATCCCAACTCCAAAAATTAATCAGTCCAGTTGGGGTGAGTAGGGAAAATGGTCCACTTATGTTGGTCATGTTGGTTTTCACTATGGCTTGTCGAGGTTTGACAGTAGTGTCCTGTCGAGTCGTAGAGAAAATCATCCAGACCCCAAGTCAGGTCGGGAGGTAACTCAAGACAATCCGGGATCTTCTAGGTCCTGTCAGGGAGATGAAACTGAAACAAAATTTTGGTGCGCTTTTTAGGAGGATTTTTTCGTCCCTGATCCCTGACTTTCAGTTGGTAGGTTCCAGTGGAACACCCCCATCAGTGCTCACTCTGGGACTACTTGTTTACATTTATTTTGGCTGTCTGTAGCTCAAATCATAGAGGTTTCACTCCCATAACATATCTCCATATACTTACATACACTTGGCGTGCTTTGCTCGGCATTTAGGCTTTTTGGCACCATTGCAAGGATTTACAAAGCATATTTCAATTTTGCCACAGGTTGGTGGAAAAGCTGAAAAAAAAACCCGACAGAATTCTATTATATTGCTAATTTTTACGAGTAATATTTTCCCCATATCTGTATATTGAGGGATGATTTGATTTTTAGTGTTTACTGTTTTGTACAGATAAAGTATTTATTGGAAGAAATAATGATAAAAACGGCTGTCATATAAACTGTGATAGTGAATTTAAAAACCTACACTTTTTAACTTCAAATGTCTCAGCCATTTCTACATGGATTTTAATGAAAAAAACGACCACAAGGTCGGTTAAAATACCTTTCCAATGATGTAATAGTATATTTGTAGCGTATGAAATTAATGAAATATTAATGAAAAAGAGCATCCTTGAGGAATTTGTAACTCTAATTATCTTTATTGAGTGTCGCCGGGTCATGCAAAATTTGTATGACCTCTGTAGGTCACATACAACACACTAGGTGGATAATAAGGCCAGTTTATTTGTAAAAATAAAATGAAGATATCTGATTTCAGTTAGGGTCAGACAATGTAAATATTATTGGCAATGTTCGATTTAATGATTTGCAGTTAAAATGAATGAAGAACTTATGGGTTATGAATCAAATTAAGTAAAAAATATGGATTATTATATAAGCTTACCACAAGTGTCACATATAATCCTTTTGCCCCTCTTACTGATCCATTTTACATTGCAACCATTGCATAAATCGTCCCTGCATAAAAAACAATAAACAATTTGTGCTTCAAAAATGTGTCTCTATATGCTCTCTAGTTTATTCTTGGAAAAGTGCTCTGTTGTCCAATCAGGTCAGAAGTAACTGTATACTGTACTTAAAATGTCAGTAAAGTGAACATGTTTGATGTTGAACTAACTGTACATGTTTGCCTACTAATTAATTGTAAATTCTATTAAAACCGCTAATGGCATTGATCTAAAGGTATACGAATTTGTTTATGTTGAGTGATTGTATTTATGATAGCACTAATGTATGTAATCTCAAAAATAAATAAATTATAAAAAAATCAAACAATAAACATTGAAACTGGATTGGGCAAAATCGATTGGTAGCATCCACCCTTACTTAAATGCTGTGTGTAAGTTGCTGTAGGTAGCTGTTCCACTGTGAGTAAACCTCCTAGCCAGTTGAAAAAATGAATGGATTGGGGCTATTACTCCTGAATAAGGAATGATTGCTACCACAGTTTTCTGAGCAATGCTATGATTGGTGCTCGAAACCTTCTGCTTGGTTCCTGATCTGTCCGATTGGTTCATCAAAAGGCTCCAATATATTCCCAAATGGATTACACACTTTACAAAGCCTATATGATAATATTATTATAAGCACTGATAATATTATATCAGCACTGTACTTTGCATCATTCTGAGCCTAAGTATGAAAAGTATATGCTTCCTCTTAGAAGAAAACAATTAGAATATGTTTAAGTCAAAATTAGTACATAACTTAAGATAAAAATGACTGCTTTGTGAATATTAAGATAGCTATAAAATTGAATTCTCAATTCAAATTCAAAATCTGATAAGGATTGTGGAAGGTGTACAAAGATTCAACTGGTTTAAATTTATAGGGAACACACACAATTGGCATTTGATTGCAAAGACTGGTTCCTGAGTACCTCTCAAAGGTTTACTTACTAGTCCCGAACTTTATGGTCATTATTTACGAGCTACTTTTCAGGATCTTAATACCATTGGGGAGAACAATCACTATGGTGGAACAGGGGCCTTATAAGTATCAAGATGGATGTAACTGAACAGATGTGGATTGCCATTTAAAACTCAAAATAACTTAAATAAATAAAGCCGTTACTAGCAACAGGCTCCAATTCAACATCATAACCTCCACCAGCCTGCACGCTCCACATGCTCTCTAGTTTTTTTTATTTATTTTATTTATTATCATTTTTAGGGGATGGAACTTTCAGGAATGTTACAGTGGCTGAATGAAAACAGTGACAGTTTTTATCTCAACTTACTTGCATTTGGCTTTTGGATGAAACTCAGCACATGGAAGATGAAATACAGAACAAGGAGAAACTAGACACTTTGCTGGATTCTTGCAGGATTTTCCAGCAACTGTAAAACACAACATACAGACAAAACCTATTGCATTAAACTCTATTCAGTAGCCTTTCTCGAGGCTCTAACTTGTACTCTCATAACTGACAAATATACGTTGCTTATTTATATCAATAAAAATAAGTAAATGATTTAAATGATAAAGTATATACTAATACATATATATTGTTTACCAAAAGATTGCCAGTTACATGAATATAAATGAAGAATAAACTAAAAATAAAATAAATAAATAGTTAATATTTACATGCTGGTATCATAAGTGAGAATAAAAGTAGCAACTGCATTTTATACCGCCAAAATACAACCACACTGATCCAATCTGAAAGTGGATAAAACAAACAAACAAACACAAAATAAACAATAACATAAGTAGCAATACTATACAGTCTGCTCGAAAAGCCAGACCACTGATTGGAATTATTCCCACCTCGTCACTGGTACCCTGGGCTTGACCCTCCAGTATTTCAACTTTGACCTGTACTTTGTATGGCCACGACCTGCTCTGGAAGCCAGTACATCATTTTGAGTCTATTTATATCTGTTCACTGGTGCCATGGGCTTGACCCTAATATGAGTTTTATTTGAACTCTGACCTCATGTAACAGCTATGGTCTGTGGAACCTTAGGTTGTTTGATCTTTCAACTGTGATATTACATCAACAGTTATGGAGATGTTCAACTGGAGCCAACCTGTTGGTAACTAAGTATTTTAGAGGGTCGAGAGCAATGTTCAGAGAGTTGGTTAGGATCAGTTGTAGTTTTCCCGCTTGTCAACGTGGATCGGCAAAATATCAATCACCGACCCTCCATGACTCTGTATCCAAACCTTGTCTCTTCCCACCTGGTAACCATCCTGTCATGGATTTCTGAAGATTGTCACACTTGCCGTCTTGTCTTATACTGTTACCATCTTGTCTGGAAGAACTTCCCAGCCTCTCATGATTATGCACCTGAACACCACCTCCCAAAGGCCCTACACACTAACTGACCCTACTTGAAAAGAACCGGCCTGTCATAAACATTACCGACCTGACTTGGACACTTCCCATCAAGGCGGGAAGTTCCCCGTCTTCAGCTATAGAGCCCGTTACATCTAAGCAGGACAAGCCAAGAACACATCATGACAAGCCATAAACAGAAACCGGCAAGACAACAATAGACAAGCCGGGAAGTGTGTAGGACAAGCCGGCCTCATTTCACTGACCCATGACCCATTTCATCGGTTATGAAATCTATAACTATATAAGGCAAGTCAGTTTGTGCAATGCATCATTTGGAATCTGGAATCTGACAGATTACATCTGGCAGTGTTTCAAGATAGGATTTTGTCTTTTACAAATTAACTAGGATTTTGTCATGATTGGGATTGTTTTTTACAAAACACTGCTTTTATTAAAAAAATGGGTGCTAAGAAGGGCAGAAAAGTGAGGAAGATAGAAATCCCCACAGACACCCCTCCAGAATTTGAGCTGGGGGACACGGTGGCAGATATACAGTGGAGGAGGGAGGAGAGGGTGGCAAAAGAAAGGGAGGAAGAGGCACAGAAAAAGGGAGGAAGCCAAGAGGGAGCAAACTACACACTTAGCAGAGTAGGGAGTTGCGGAAAAGCATACAAGGACAGAGAAAAGTGACACAGAAATGGATACAGAGGCTGGAGGAGAGGCGGATGCATTTCAAATGTACTCAAGACACAAGAAGGGGCACATGACAAACATCTACCTGACGGACTCAGATGAGGAGGCAATTGTGGACTTTGTGAAGGACCATGAGGAGTTGTATGACAAGGCTAATAAACATTTTAAGGAGAAAAGCAAGGAAGGAATGTCTCTGGGAGAGATGCGCCAACAGTTGCAAGCTGTCTGTCAAAGTGTACAAGACCTGGTTTGAGTTACAAAGGACACGTTACAGCAAGCTCCAACAATCCATGGCTGGACAGGCCCCAAAAGAGATGACATCTGAGGTGGTTTTATTTGTGGTTTTACGTCGCTTTCAACACTGTACAGGTTATATCACGACGGGTAGTTGGAAGGGCAGAGGAAACCAGTACATATAGTTTGCTAGGGTTCTGTACTGTAAACTGCCGACCAACGGCAAGCAACTACCAGCTTTCCCATTTACGGCCATGACGGGGATCGAACCCCGGCCGCAGAGGTGGGAGGCGAGAGTGTTACCACTCTGCCACCATGGCCCCGACATCTGAGGTGGAGCATCAGATCTGAGGTGGAGGCCTTAGATGATAAAGACTTTCAAACATTCAGAAATGAGGCTTTAAAATTTCTAAGCAGCATGCAAAGCAAAGCACTGCACAGGAGCCGTCAGCCCCAGCAACCACAGCAAGAAACACTTTCCAGCAGTTCAAGTGCAATTTCAACATTTGTACCACAGACATTTCAACAGCAACCAGCACCAGCTGCAAGGGAATACATCTTAACCATCCCGGAAAGTTAGATGCCAGCAAGCCAGGCCAGCAAAACTGCTCAGCAGAGCCAAGTGGCAACCAAAGGACAGCAGCAACCCAGAGGGCAGCTGCCTTCCTTCCTAGTAGTTGATGACCAACAGGCCAGAACTTCAAGACCACTTACCTGATCCCGACAAAGCACTTCAACCCACTGTCAGTTGCCTCTGCCACAGGCAAAGAAAGTCAACACAACATATCAGGACTCTCAGGCTTCTTTGGGAATCTACCGTCAATGCTGAGCTACCAACAGATTGACACACCACAGCCGTTTTCACCACCTGACCTGCCTCTCCTCACAACAATAACATCAGCAGCAACGAGCACAGCCTCAGCCTCCTCCGCAGTCCGCCGACGCAAAACAGCAGCAGCAGTAGAACCACTGCACTTGCCTTCAATCAGTCCTTTTCAGGACCACTGTTGTCAAACGTTTAAAGGTCCTTTTCAGGACCACCCGAATCTTCCAAAAACAATTAATAGCTACAGGTTAAAAAAATCCCAAAACAAGAAGCATCACACCGCCCCACATAAAACACTTTGCACCCAAACACAAAAAATGAGTGAATGAATAAATGGATGAATGAATGTGTGGTTGAAAAAAAAATATTTGAGGTTAGAAAGAACTTCAAATCTTTCAAAAACAGACTTAAAAGATTTTAAACTTTTAAAAAACAAAAATTTTGAATTAAGAAATTAGAAAAAAACTTTGGCAGAAAAAAAATTGGCCCAAAAATTGGCCAAATCTAATGAAACTTTGGCCCACTCCAAAATAAAAAAAAATTGGACAAAAGTGAAAACACTTTGACATAGAATCTTTGACATTTGGAGACAGTTTATCTTTGGATCCGACGTTTTGAATTTTGACCCTTGATAAACTTTTGAGGTTGTTCAAAAATTTTGATGATTTGGAACTTGAAAATATCTTGCAAATTTGTAAGAAAATTTTTTTTTCTTTAAAGGTTTATAAATATTGACTTTTAATGGGGGACATTTTTACATAAATTGATTTGAAGTTTTTCAACAGATTTGGTTTGAAATAGTTTTGAAACTTGGTGGAAATAGATTTGATTTTCTTTGGAAATTTGTTGGAAATTTGAGCAACACCAGCTTAAATAAAAAGTTGTTGGAATAATTGGGTAGTCCTGAAAAGGACTGATAGATGCCAGCTTCTTCTGTCCCCAGGGTTGTTGGTCGAGACATCTCAGATCCTGTCCTCCTGCTCAGCCAATGCCTACACATGATTGAAGTAATCTTTTAGTAGGTCTCGCTGATGTGTGGCCTCCGTCGAAGGATTCCTGTAGGATTCTGGTATCCTGGGATATCAGTGTGTATTAAGTTAGCCAGGAAGTTTGTGTAGCATCCTTTGTCTTGTCTTTGAAGAATTCAGGGCATGACCCAGGAGTTGGGCAGCTTTCTTCTTCTCCTGCGGGCTGGCTGCGGCTGTGGTGCTGGCTGTAGGGCAGGTACCGGTCCTGGGTTCAGATGAGTGCTTTTTTGATGAAAATCAAAATATTAAACTCAAGAAAACACAAAAGTAGCCACAGCTTGTGTGGAAAATCTCTCTGATATGTAGCTGGTATCTTTGCAGTGACAAATGATTATTGACAGCTCCTGATACTGACTCCCGATGCCAACTCTAGGAATTAATCAGTCCAGTCAGGGTGAGTTGGGAAAATGCTCCAGTCCTGTCTGTTTGTCAATACAGCTAGTTGGGGTTTGATACAGCTTGTCTGTAAGGCATTTATGGTTTGACATGGTAGTTTCCTGTCTAGTTGTGGAGAAAAACGTCAGGTCGGGATCTTGATCCAGATAAGCCAGGATGTACTACGTCCTCTTGGAGAGATGAAACGGACCCAACATTTTTGCGGGCTTTTTTCTGGATATATGTCCCTGATTCCAGACTTTGGCAACTGACCCTAGAGTCAGTTATAGGGTCGGCTCTAGTGGAACACTCCCATTATGGTCGGATGTAGTTTTCCGGCTTGCCATGGTGGTTTGGGGAAATATCAAACAAGTTTGATATTTCACCAACCCCCCTCAACTCTTGATCCTGACAATAGCTCCACCTACCTGGTAACCCTTCTTGTCTTGTGTGTCAACATCCTGTTGTAGCCACTTACAGACCTGTCTTATACTGTTACCATCTTGTCAGGAAACACTCGCTGCCCTGTCACATTCAAATCCCGCCCCCCAGCCTCACTCCATAACAGGATGTACAACAACACTGACTGTACTTTACTTGAAGTCCCCATGTCTTTGGTCATAGAGTCAGTTATCACAGCAGGACAAACCAGGAATACAACAGGACAAGACATAAGAGGAAACCAATAAGGAATTTACAGCAACAGACAAGCCGTAAAGTGTATAGGGCAGGTCTGTTTCATTTCCACTGACTCACAACATGGGATTTATGTCCAGTCAGCAGGTGCTGCTTTCAGATGTTTCCTTTTATGTCTGCAAATCAGAATGAAAAACAAAAAAATTAACATAATGAAAACCTAAGGGGCCCAAGCTTCTGTAGAAAGTGTCTCTGATGTGTAGCTGGCATCTTTGCAGTGATACATGATGACTTACAGAGAGCCACAAGGTGTTGTTTGATCCCAACTCACGATCCTGATTCCAGAATTTCAGCAGTCCACTCGAGGAAGATCGAGACACTTTTCCAGTCTTGTCGGTTTGTCACTACGGCTTGTTGTGGTCTGATACAGTTTGTCGGTTAGGGATTTATGGCTTGTCCTAATTCTAATTGGACGTTTTAGCGCTTAATCCCCCCATATAAAGAGGAATCTAAGGTGCAAAAGAGGACTCTTAAGAGGACTCTAAGGCGACTCTTGTCATGGTAGTTTCCCATCTAGTCATGGAGAAAAGCATCCTGATCCCACATCAGGTCAGGCAATTGATCTAGACAAGACGGGATGCATTATATACCAGTTGGGGAAGTGAAACTGATCCAAATCTTTCACACACTTTTTCTCTGTAATTTTGTTCCTGATCCTATACTCTGCTAAGCGACCCTAGATTTATTTATTTGTTGTTTTTACGTCGCGTTCAACAGCCAGGGTAATATTGCAATGGGTAGTTTATAGGTGGAGGAAACCAGTGCATACTGCACTGTAAACCACCGGGCATCGGCAAGTAACTACAAACTTTCCAACATGAAGTGCCCGGCCCGACATTCAAACCGGCGGCCTCAGAGGTTGGAGGCGAGAAGTCTAACCACTACACCACCGAAACCGACCCTAGAGTTGTTGAGTCAGTTGTAGGGTCGGCTCTAATGGAACACCCCCAATAACCTGTGAACGGTCTGATTTAACTACATATGCCACAACATAGACTTTTTAACAATTCATACCATTATCAAAAAGCATGTGATTCATTCACTCAGGTTATACTGTCATTCATACTTCATTTTCTGGAAAAAGTTAAAACAGCACAATCATCAAGCATTAAATTGTACATTTGTGAAACAATGCACTCTCGCTATCCACATTTCTCTAGATATTTACCATTAATGACTCCTGTATTATCTATTGGTTAAATGTGAACTACTAATTGGTGGACTACATTTTACAGTTTTCTCCCAAAATTTCCAAATGAGGCTTAAGATTTGAAACAGCCAATTAGCAAGTGAAGAAAAAAACTGCACCAGTTTAATATGCAATTTTTAAAATTCATTACAATACAATGGATCCACACATGAAACTAACCAAATACCAACCTTACCTACTCACTAGATGCTTCAATTGTGCATGGTTTACAACTGAACACAGTTTAGCTCAATCTTGTAATTTACAAATGATGACGTCATCAAGTTCAGACGACTTCCTAAAAAGCCATCTGTCAAGAACATAAAAGTTATAACACTCAATATATTCCATGGTGATTTATGATAAAAAACATCCTTAAAGTTTATTATTTCACACGTTTTAATATATATTTAGGAAGTCCATTTATTATTTATAAAAACTGCTTTATAAAAATCAGTCTAAGTTAAAACTATGTAACTTTTTACAAACAAAAACTCCATAAGAAATTAATTTCCTCAAAACAGAACCTTAAAAAGAACAGTGCATAACAGGAATGAAATAATTTGCATGAAAAGACGTGTTTAGAGCTTCAATAAAAGCCAATTTAGGAAATTAATGACTTTCTGGCAAATCTATTATCTTAATGAACAAAAACGACAAAATAGAGCACTTTGTTATTATTGCTTTTGCTCTGTAATAAACTTTGTACCCGCTACTGATTTATTATCTCAAATGGCATAAATTTTCAGACGTTTTATAGTGAAGAAAATAAACAATCATATTTTACAGTACAGTACAGTATCACTATTGTTGTCCTTCACATAAACAACTCAAATTCATTGGGATAGTATTGTTGCATGTATCTGAGATGCATCTACAAACAAACAGTGCCTGAAGAAGCACAAACTTTTGGCCAGAGATCCGAAACCAGATATTGTCAAAAAAAATTCTCAAAAAAAACTTCTGGAGTCCCAATGTGGACTCTTTAATGAGGACAGAGCTGCAAGGAGATTCCACATTGTGAAAATAAGACCATTTGCAATTAAAAGTTTTGATTTATTGAGCAGATATTGTTGAAAACAAGGCGGAAAGGGGTTCTTGGACTACTAGCGTGAGCACCAAGCTCTCAGAGACACAAGTAGTTCACTGAAGCGGTCACCCATCCCAGTACTAACGTAGCCCATTGATGTTTTACTTCAGTGAAGAGACAGATACTCATCACACTAGGCCACAATTCATGAATCTTTGGAGACAAAAAAAGTGATCCCTAGAGGCACAAGCCTCGCTAGAGCTCGCACTTTTTGAGTTATGTGTGTATGTTAAACAGTAATTGTCATTTATACTGTGGTTGTTCCTTAGCAGGGCGGGTGCCGCGTCCTGGTTGACCGCACCTGCCTCAACCTCTAGATCTACCCCTATTGCCAAACAACTTCCATGCGGGCATATCCTTGCCAGATGCGTAAGGCAGAAAACATATCATGCTTTACCCCTGGCTTGAGATTCTCTAGATAGGCATCCCTGCGAGCCAGTGTCAAGTTGGCCATCTGCACAAAAATGAAGTCAGATAAGTGCTGAAGCGACTTCCCCATTGCAAAACTTACATTTTGATTAAATGAAGCCAAATAGTGAAGTTCATCTAAAGCAGCTTCTGCTTTAACAGAGGACTTGTCCTTAGATAATTCAGTTTGTAAAGCCTTCAGGTTCTCTTGTACATTGTCCTGAATCTTAGTAATGCATCGGTTGAAGCCAGCTGACTGGCTGCAGATATAACTGGTTTCCTTGGCTGCTTTCTCCCATTTACGTAAAGTATCTTGCGCAATTGGGCGACCAGGGGGGGTGAGAAGCAGCAGCAGCAGGTTTACAGATTCTTGGGAAAGCACTATTAAGTTTCGCTGCATCATTCGGCCAGGTATTAACAGATTTCCCAGGTCTGGTCGGGTCTTTGGGTTCTGCGGGATGGATACCATACCACCTGTTCTGTACCTTGGGTGGACGTAAAAATTGGTCTACATGAAGCCCTCCTGGTTCACTGGACTTGGAGGGATAACCCTCAATCAACACTAGATTTAAGTTCTCTAACTTCCTACACAGCCAATCTTCGGGAGGAAGCAAAACTGAAACTTTCCCGCCCGGTTGAGCTCTGTTGCCTACCCATGGATTATCAGTCCTTGAAGTCCGGGATGTGGTTCCATCCCATAAAGCTCTTACACTCCTGACTGTTTCTCTGTAATTCTGATCTTCGCTAAGAACCCTGTCAGAGTCTCCGGCATCTACATCCGGTTGATCTTCCAGGTCTGATATTTCGCCTTCTTCAGCCGGTTCCGGAGGTACATAACTGGCACTGGAGACCGGGAGAGAGTGAGAGACTGGGTCACCATAAGAGACCGGACCGGGCTGTGCAAAGACTGGTTCAGTAGCATCAGTATCTGGGTACAAGTTCTCCAACGGAGATGTCATTTCCACAGAAGTAGTAGTAGCAGTAGTAGTAACACAAGTTCTATCCAGACTGGGGCAGCCTGGCCAGAAGGAACTGCAGACAGTAAGAATGGAGCTTGAGAGAGAGAACCTGCTGGCAGTCCATGAGGAACCGGTGCTTTTACAGGTGAAAAGGCAACATGCGTGGAAGGATGCTGTCCGAAAGTGATCAGAGCTTCCAAGCGTGCCATTTTCAGAGACCATTTTTCGTCTAAATCTTGCAGATCTTTTTTAAAGGAAGGTTGAGGTAATGAGAGGTCTTCCGAAGTATTCAGCGAGGAAGAAGCCCCTAAAGATTATTTGATCCACAGGAGACAAAACAGTTACAAAACTGGGATCAACCAAAGATTCACATTCTTGCTTCTTTTCCTTCCTCAGCTTGTATGTTGGTGTTGAAAGTTGTAAAACCTGCTCAGGGGTTAGCAACTCACACAATTCGCAAGGTAGTTTCTTTACACATGCGCCCTCTCCAAGACCCTTGTCCCTGCAACGGGCACACCTTGAATGTTTATCAAAGGAGGCCATAATATGGCCACAAGCTCCCTTATGTTGTCCCGGTGAAGCCATGAGTAGTCCATGACACAATGAAAACACCAAGACAATAACACTAATGAACTTACGGAAATATATCCAACTTTGAAAACTCTTGTGAAAAAACACAACTTTCCTATTCGCGCCAAACGAAAAAGATGCTATGACATCACGTCCCTCTGGCGAATGAAGCAGGAACTAGGCCACCTGGCAAGTGGATTGTAGTGTACCAGTCCTGCCGGAGGTGAAACTCAGGACGTCTTTTTCTGGCGTTTGGTGGGACCGGCTGGCGCCGGAGTATAGCTATCGTCTGTTAGGTAAGGTGTATTAACGCAATAAAATTGGCTATTTCATGACCCCAGTTTGACTCCTACAGGGGGGTCGGGGGGAAATTTGACTTGCTTTCTAGACTCTCCACATATGGTTTCCTACTACCTCTCAATACATTTTATGACTCTAAATGCAATAGTTAAGATAATAGGGGGGTTTACATAAATTTTAAGCTTTCTGGTTGGTAGAAAATCATTCATAAATCAGTCAATTTTCATCGGATCGCTCCCAAAATCTATTCAGCTCGTCTTTTTGATAGTTTGAACATATGTGTAAAATAACAAGCCTCTGCAGTCAGTAGATTTTGCTAAGCAGAAATGATGGGCGGGTGTACCCCAAAAAAACTGTTTTTGATATTGTGACCTTGATAAAGTTCAAAGGTCAAATTTAAGCATGTGGAAAAATTTTCCCACGCCTAAGGTATATAACTGTCAAATATGGTTTAAAAGCGTCCAATAATAAGGGAGATATTCAAGGGAGACCATAATGCTGGGGCGGCGGTGGCGGCAAGGAAACTGAAGTGAAAACAAATATTAAGCGCCCTTTTCAGGGATGCTTAATTATTTACAAATACCTGCAGATTTATTGTATATTATTGTAAAGAATGAATACACTTGTACCATGCATTTGTTTTGTTGAGGATCTGCAAGGATTTTATTTGACCACACACACTCATCAGTGCTGCCATATCTCTTCTTTGGATGATACTGCCCTTTTCTTGATAATATCATCCAGAATGGCCTAAGTTCTTTTTCAATGAAGACGAGCTAAAGCTATCTTCATATGATGTACTATGGTCCCTGATGGAAATTTTTCGGCAACATAAAGAAAATTCACCCAAGCTGTCCCTTTTGCCGTGACAGACAGGTTTGAAGTGCAAGATTTATGAGTGGGATAGCTTTATATTCCATGCAAGTGGATATGTACAATAACAAAATGTTGGTGGACACTCATAAGTTTATAGTTTTGACATGGAAAACTTGAAAAAGTAATGGCAGAATAAATACTTGGGTTTAAGGTAGAAAACACACCAATGACTTTTAAGAAGAGTCAAAGATAAATGCTGACTTTGGCAAAATTGAAAGCCAACAGTATCCTATTGGTTGTTTGAAAATCAAAATGACTATCACCAATACTAAATTTAGATATAAAGGCTTTAAGGTACAGTAACCTATACTGACCTTGAAGAAGGTGGCCAAACATGACAAATTGGCAATCAAGGTTTTCCTAAAAGTTGTTTCTACATTCTAACCCCCTACAATACTAAAAGGGGAAAATTTTAAAATTTTCATTACTTAAATGTAGCTTTTATAAGCTATAAGCTTACCATGTGGAACTGAATGCTTACTCGGATGGCCGCAGGCAATCCGCTAACGTCCAAGAAAAATGGATGAAATAATGATGGCTCGATACCACATGCTCATCTTTTCGAGATGAAATTAGCCATACCCCCTCAGCTACAACACAGCAGGGAGGCAGGGTGAGACTATCCTCAGTTCCACATGATAAGCTTGTAGCTTACAATAGCTTACCATGTGGAACTGAATGCTGAATCCAACCAGTAGGTGGAGGGGTTACAGTTGAGACTGGAAGTATTTTGTCAATTTTTCTTGGATTTTGAACCAATATATATACCAAAGTATTTTTCCAAATTACCAGTCTGAGTCTCGCTTCAGAAACTGGGCCTGTAAGAAGCCAAAAGCCAGAATTTATCAAGGAACAGTACTGATACTGTTCGGATGTCTGGATTATGAAGGGAAATTGCAGCCATGCTCACTTAAGTGGTATGTATTGCCCTAAGGGATTCACTACGACATTACAAGCCCTGGGCTTGAAATCTCTATTAGTGGAAACCAAGATAAGAATAAAAACTGAGATTATGGGTTACCTAGCTTAAACACATAATATTTATACATAACACAATTTTAACATAAAGGACAAAAGACCCTACCAACCATACTGAGAAGGTATGCTTATTACTTGACTGCAGCGGAGGTGCCCCACCCCCTTTTTTTTCTTTCAGAGGATGACTAGTCTGAAGGGAAGGGTCTAGGACTTGTTGTACCGCTACAAGTGGACCCAGATACATATTGTTGTCATAATCAGACAAAGTAAGGTCTTTTAGCTAAAAATTGGTAAATGTATTGTGAGATTTCCAGTGACTAGCTTGCATGATTTTGTCCACCGAAACCCCACCATAAAAGGCCTTAGAGGGCGCAAAGGCCCTGATATCATGAGCTTTAACTTGGACCAAGTCCAAGGACTGTTGGTCTGCTTCTTTGAAACAAAGTAGGATAGTTGTTTTAACCAAGAAGAGAGAGTAGTGGGTCTGATGTCTTGAGGTATGACCTTTTGAAGGAAAAAAGAGTAGGGATCGAGAACCCCTTAGGTCCTTAGTTCGATCCAGGTAATACGTCAGGGCCCGTACTGGACACAGCGTCCTGTCTTCTTTGAATTGTCTATCCACGATGGTAGCCAAAGCAGGGATAGTCACTGGAGACACACTCGAGAATCTTATCTTGCTAGTTGGTTCTTCACTAAAAAATCTGAAGAGGGGAACAAGGTAACCTTTTCCCATTGGCCTAAATTAGATACTTTGTTTGCAACCCAGGCAAGGATTTCGCTTCGGCACTTACCGGAGGCCAAAGCTAGCAAGAAAGCAGTTTTGAGGGAAAGATGTTTGAGGTCTGTGTCTTTCATAGGCTCAAAGGGTGCTTGCGTGAGCTCATTTAGTATTGCAGAAGGTTCCACTTGAAAAGGTTTCTAGAACTCTGGGATGATCCCTGTGAAAGCTGGAGAGTAACCTGTTAAGGTCAGAGCTTTGATAAACGTGGGGCCCCACTGGGGCCAAAGTGTCAACAATGGCCGTCCTGTAACCATCAATGGTTAATGGGCACATGTTTAGATCTTGATACAGATATGAAAAGTCTGAATTTGCTTTACAGTGGGAGAGGAGAAAACCACTGAATTATCTATGCACCATCTCTCAAACAGGGCCCACTTGATTGGTAGATGGTCTTGGTCGACTATCTTAGAGGGGCCGCAATTCTCTCTGCCCCTTCCACAGAGGAGCCTTGTTCTTGGAGTCAGCCACTCCTAGACACAAGGCATGAAGGTTGAGAAACTGTGGAATGTTATGAAACACTTGGTTGGGGACTGTTTGAGAAGTGTAGTTGACACTGGTAATTGGAGTGGGATCTGCGGTGAGAGTTGCACCAGGTCCCAGAACCAGGGTGTCCCTGGCCAGCCTGGGGCTATTACAATGATGAGGCAATGGGGTTGCCTGATTTTGGATCACCCTGTAAAGGAGAGCCGTGGGAGGGTAAGCATGGGCAGTGAGACCCGACCAGACTATGTTCAGAGCATCTATGTCCCAGGCATGTTGATTAGGGACAGGAGATACGTACAATGGAAAATTGTGGTTCAGAGGAGTGGCAAATAGGTCCACATGAGGAGTGAACCAGTTGACAGATCTGTTGAACACCAGCGGATGCAGTGACCATTCTATTGATTGGACTTGGTTAACTGTACAAAAGGTCGGCCATCACATTCAGGCACCCTGGAATGTGCCTGGCCCTGACGGTTATCTTGTAGGGATGGCACCATATCATGAGTCTCCACAGGAGAGCACACATTCCGCTGAGTGGGTTCCTCCTTGTTTGTTTATTTAGGCTACTAATGGTATTATAAAGGAAAGTAACAAGGTAACTGTTTACGTGTAAAGAGTAGGTTAAAACATATTTAAAGAAATGCTGCAAATGCAGTATCCTCGTACGACCTTGAAGAAGGGGTCCACGGTCAAATCCAACCACACAAAAACATTCCGAGCCCATGATTTCCTATAAGTTGGTTTACCATCCCAAACCTCTAGGACCAATAATAAGCGAGTTATAAGCACTTTTAAGTTTGGCTCTCCTTATTTGACCTTGAAGGAGGGGTCCAAAGGTCAAATCTGACCACACCAAAAGATTCCCAGCCCATGATTTCCTATAGGATGGTTTACCATCCCAAACCTCTAGAACCAATAATAAGCGATTTATAGGCACTTTTAAGTTTTGCTATCTTTGTTTGACCTTGAAGGAGGGGTCCAAGGTCAAATCCGACCACACCAAATGATTTCCAGCCCATGATTTCCTGTAGATTGGTTTACCATCCCAAACCTGTAGGACCAATAACAAGCGAGTTATAAGCAATTTTAAGTTTGGCTATCCTCAACTGACCTTGAGGGAGGGGTCCAAAGGTCAAATCTGACCACACCAAAAGAATCCCAGCCCATGATTTCCTATATGTTGTCTTACCATCCCAAATCTCTAAGACCAATAATAAGCGAGTTATAAGCACTTTTAAGTTTGGCTATCCTCGTTTGACCTTGAAGAAGAGGTCCAAGGTCAAATCGGACCACATCAACAGATTCCCAGCCCATGATTTCCTATATGTCTGTTTACCATCCCAAACCTCTAGGACCAATAATAAGTGAGTTATAAGCAAAGTAGCTATTACTCAGCTATGCAATGAGCTACATGTCTGAATTTTTACTATATTATAGCTGACCCAAAAGTAGGTGAACAACATATTTAAGCAAAATACTGTAAATGCAATAGTTTTCAAGTTACAACTGATTTACTCAATAGTGAGAACCTGAAAATAGCTATTGCTCAGCTATGCCATGAGCTATAGGTCTGTAATTTCACTATGTTATAGCTGACCCAAAAGTAGGTGAACAACATATTTTAACAAAATACTCCAAATGCAATATTTTTCAAGTTACAATTGATTTACTCAACAGTCAGTACCTGAAAATAGCTATTGCTCAGTTGTGCCATGAGCTACAGGTCTGTAATTTCACTATGTTATAGCTGACCCAAAAGTAGCTGAATAACATATTTACACAAATTTCTGTAAATGCAATAGTTTTCAAGTTATAAATGATTTACTCAACAGTGATAACCTCAAAGTAGCTATTACTCAGCTATGCCATGAGCTACAGGTCTGAAATTTTACTATGTTATAGCTGACCACAAAATAGGTGAATAACATATTGAAACAAAATACTGTAAATGCAATACTTTTCAAGTTATAAGTGATTTACTGAACAGTGATAACCTAAAAGTTGCTATTACTCAGCTATGCCATGAGCTATATGTCTGTAATTTCACTATATGTTATAGCTGACAAAAAAGTAGGTGAACAACATATTTTAACAAAATACTCCAAATGCAATATTTTTCAAGTTACAACTGATTTACTCAACATACAGTACCTGAAAATAGCTATTGCTCAGTTGTGCCATGAGCTACAGGTCTGTAATTTCACTATGTTATAGCTGACCCAAAAGTAGCTGAATAACATATTTACACAAATTTCTGTAAATGCAATAGTTTTCAAGTTATTAGTGATTTACTCAACAGTGATAACCTCAAAATAGCTATTACTCAGCTATGCCATGAGCTACAGGTCTGAAATTTTACTATGTTATAGCTGACCCCAAAATAGGTGAATAACATATTGAAACAAAATACTCTAAATGCAATACTTTTCAAGTTATTGCCATGAGCTACAGGTCTGAAATTTTACTATGTTATAGCTGACCCAAAAGTAGCTGAATAACATATGTATACGAAATTCTCTAAATGCAATAGTTTTCAAGTTACAAGTGATTTTACTCAGGATGGTAGTTACTGAAAAGCCCCAAAGTAGCTATTACTCACTTAGCTATTGAGACAGACACCCAAGTTACTCACCATGTTGTAGCTATGAAAAAAGTAGCTGAATAACATATTTTAACAAAATGCTCTAAATGCAACACTTTTCAAGTTATAAGTGATTTAGTGCATGATTTCATGAATTTTAATGCATTAAAAATTATTAAAAAAATTTATTAAAAAAAAACTAAGATAGATCCAGGTCTCATACTCACACAAGAGAATCTACCTCTGGCCTAGTACATATATGCAAGATATGAGAGAAATCCCTGCAATAGTCACTGAGAAAATTGTGATAAAGTGTTGAAATTTTCACACTTTTGGTGGGGGTACCTCCCTTGTAACGTCTCTAGCAAACAGACGAACAGACAGATTTGCATGCCTTGAACACTTTTTCATCCTCGATAGATAAGGTATCTTTTAAAACAAGAGGAGAGTGCCCGTGAACGGGCACTGTGTCAGCTGACTGAGTGTTTTTGATTTGTGAAGGTGATTAGAGGACAGAATAATTATCAGGAAAAGGGCTGTACAGAAATACAGTAAATGGTAACTGAACAGCAAGTTCGAAAGAAATTCCGAAGCTGACAGAAGAAAAGGATAAAAAAGTTGTGCCCTGTAAATGGTATTATGAAGGAAAATAACAAGGTAATTGTTTAAGTGTAAAAAATAGGTTAAAACATATTTAAAGAAATACTACAAATGCAATATCCTTGTTCGACCTTGAAGAAGGGGTCCAAGGTCAAATCTAACCACACAAATACATTCCCAGCCCATGATTTCCTATGGTTTACCATTCCAAACCTCTAGGACCAATTATAAATGAGTTATAAGCACTTTTAAGCTTGGCTGTCCTCATTTGACCTTGAAGGAGGGGTCCAAAGGTCAAATCTGACCATACCAAAAGATTCCGAGCCAATGATTTCCTATGGGATGGTTTACCATCCCAAATCTCTGTCACCAATAATAAGCGAGTTGTAGGCACTTTCAATTTTCGCTATCCTCATTTGACCTTGAAGGAGGGTTCCAAGGTCAAATCGGACCATATCAACAGATTCACAGCCCATGATTTCCTGTCTGTTTACCATCCCAAACCTCTGGGACCAATAATAAGCGAGTTATAAGCACTTTTAAGTTTGGCTATCCTTGTTTGACCTTGAAGGAGGGGTCATTGAAGGTCAAATCTGACCACACCAAAAGATTCCCACCCCATGATTTCCTACAGGTTGGTTTATCATCCCAAACCTCTAGGATCAATAATAAGGGAGATATAAGCACTTTTCATGACTGACAAAAAACACCTGTGGCGGCCATCTTGTTTCTCAAAATGAGGCCAAAAATATTCCCAGACAACATTTTATGGTTATTAATATATACTGCAAACTTAAGAAAGCTAGCTATAATATTTTTTTCATCAGAGCAGTAATGGTGAAATCTCTCTCTACACACTGCAGCTATCCAGTGGATACAATGATTTACTCAACAGTGAGAACCTGAAAGTAGCTATTGCTCAGCTATGCCATGACATAGAGGTCTGCAATTTCACTATGTTATAGCTGACCAAAAATTCTGTGAATAACATATTTAACAAATTACTCTAAATGTTATAGTTTTCAAGTTACAACTGATTTACTCAACAGTGAGAACCTCAAAGGAACTATTACTCAGCTATGCAATGAGCTACATGTCTGAAATTTTACTATGTTATAGCTAACCCAAAAGTAGGTGAACAACATATTTAAGCAAACTACTGTAAATGCAATAGTTTTCAAGCTACAACTGATTTACTCAATAGTGAGAACCTGAAAATAGCTATTGCTCCGCTATGCCATGAGCTATAGGTCTGTAATTTCACTATGTTATAGCTGACCCAAAAGTAGGTGAACAATATATTTTAACAAAATACTCCAAATGCAATATTTTTCAAGTTATAGCTGATTTACTCAACAGTCAGTACCTGAGAATAGCTATTGCTCAGTTGTGCCATGAGCTATAGGTCTATAATTTCACTATGTTATAGCTGACCCAAAAGTAGCTGAATAACATATTTGCACAAATTTCTGTAAATGCAATAGTTTTCCAATTATAACTGATTTACTCAACAGTGAGAACTTCAAAGTAGCTATTACTCAGCTATGAAATGAGCCACAGGTCTGAAACTTGACTATGTTATAGCTGACCCCAAAATAGGTGAATAACATATTGAAACAAAATACTCTAAATGCAATAGTTTTCAAGTTATAAGTGATTTACTCAACAGTGATAACCTAAAAGTAGCTATTACTCAGCTATGCCATGAGCTACAGGTCTGAAATTTTACTATGTCATAGCTGGCCCAAAAGTAGCTGAATAACATATTTATACGAAATTCTCTAAATGCAATAGTTTTTAAGTTACAAGTGATTTTACTCATGATGGAAGTTACTGAAAAGCCCAAAAGTAGCTATTACTCACTTAGCTATTGAGACAGACACCCAACTTACTCACCATATTGTAGCTATGAAAAAAGTAGCTGAATAACATATTTTAACAAAATGCTCTAAATGCAACACTTTTCAAGTTATAAGTGATTTACTCAACAGTGATAACCTAAAAGTAGCTATTACTCAGCTATGCCATGAGCTACAGGTCTGAAATTTTACTATGTTATAGCTGACCCAAAAGTAGCTGAATAACATATGTATACGAAATTCTCTAAATGCAATAGTTTTGAAGTTATAAGCGATTTACTCAACAGTGATAACCTAAAAGTAGCTATTACTCAGCTATGCCATGACCTACAGGTCTGAAATTTCACTATGTTATAGCTGGCCCAAAAGTAGCAGAATAACATATTTATACGAAATTCTCTAAATGCAATAGTTTTTAAGTTACAAGTGATTTTACTCATAATGGAAGTTACTGAAAAGCCCAAAAGTAGCTATTACTCACTTAGCTATTGAGACAGACACCCAACTTACTCACCATATTGTAGCTATGAAAAAAGTAGCTGAACAACATATTTTCACAAAATGCTGTAAATGCAACACTTTTGAAGTTATAAGTGATTTAGTGCATGATTTCATGAATTTTAATGCATTAAAAATTATTAAAAAAATTTATTAAAAAAAAAGTAAGATAGATCCAGGTCTCATACTCACACAAGAGAATCTACCTCTGGCCTAGTACATATATGCAAGATATGAGAGAAATCCCTGCAATAGTCACTGAGAAAATTGTGATAAAAAGTTGAAATTTTCACACTTTTGGTGGGGGTACCCCCCTTGTAATGTCTCTAGCAAACAGACGAACAGACAGATTTGCATGCCTTGAACAATTTTTCATCCTCGATAGATAAGGTATCTTTTAAAAAAAACAGCATGTCTCTAGGCCTTGTAGTTTTGGAGAAGAAGTTGTTCACGCGGACGCCCACGCCGCAGAGTGATGACATAAATAGCATCAGAGATGCCCGTACCCCACAGCCTTGGGAAATATTTTCAACACCATGAGATATAGAAGTACTGTACCAGTACAAACTTCAGGATACTTTCAGAGCACAGTCAGTTATATAAAGGTCCAAACAATGTTTAAACGGAGAAATAATGTTTAAAAGAAAGATAATGCGTATAAAGATGAAGTATTAAAACAAGATAATTCAATGACAAGATGACAGCATTAATCAGTAAACTAAAATTCAACACTCTTTATATACATCTGCATTTCCGAATTATGGTTTAGATGGTTTGAATATTACCATGCATACAGAAGTGGTAATACATTTAATGAATGCTTGTGTGTGGTGTTGGAGTAAAATCTGCGGCTCACTTGATGAAATTCTATCTCTTACAATGGGAAGTTATGAAAGTAAAATTCTAAATAAATTCTAATATGACTTTTGCTTAATCTGCATCAAAAGACAGACCCAAAGGTGCAACAAGATTTTAAAGGTCAAGGTCACTACGGCAAGGTAAAAGGTCAAATTAAGGTCACACAATGATAGTACACACCTATAGCCAATAACCAATGTCCCTACCAAGTATCAACTTCCTACACCTTACGGTTTCCGAGATACAGCCCTGACGATTTTATAGGTCAAGGTCACTATGGCAAGGTCAAAGGTCAAATCAAGGTCACACCATGATGCTGCACACCTACACCCCCTAGCCAATGTCTCTACCAAATATCAACTTCCTGCACCTAACAGTTTCCGAGATAAAGCCCGGACAATATTTTATAGGTCAAGGTCACTACAGCAAGGTTAAAGGTCAAATCAAGGTCAGACCATGACGTTGCACACCTACACCCCCTAATTAATATCCCTACCAAGTATCAACTTCCTACACCTTACGGTTTCTGAGATATAGCCCAGACAACATTTTATAGGTTAAGGTCACTATGGCAAGGTCAAAGGTCAAATCAAGGTCAGACCATGACGCTGCACACCTACACCCCCTAACCAATATCCCTACCAAGTATCAACTTCCTGCACCTTACGGTTTCAGAGATATAGCCTGGACAAGATTTTATAGGTCAAGGCCACTACGGCAAGGTCACAGGTCAAATCAGGTCACACCATGACGTTGCACACCTACACCCCCTAACCAATATCCGTACCACGTATCAACTTCCTACACCTTACGGTTTCTGAGATATAGCCCGGAGAACATTTTATAGGTCAAGGTCACAACAGCAAGGTCAAAGGTCAAATCAAGGTCACACCATGACGTTGCACACCTACACCCCCTAACCAATGTCCCTACCAAATATCAACTTCCCAAGCCTTACAGTTTCCGAGATATAGCCCGGACAACATTTTATAGGTCAAGGTCACTACGGCAAGGTCAAAGGTCAAATCAAGGTCAGACCATGACGTTGCACACCTACACCCCCTAACCAATATTCCTACCAAGTATCAACTTCCTACACCTTACGGTTTCCGAGATATAGCCCGGACAAGATTTTATAGGTCAAGGTCACTACGGCAAGGTCAAAGGTCAAATCAAGGTCAGACTATGACGTTGCACAACTACACCCCCTAACCAATGTCCCTACCAAGTATCAACTTCCTACACCTTACAGTTTCCGAGATATAGCCCGGACAAGATTTTCAAACTCAAGGTCACTACGGCAAGGTCAAAGGTCAAATCAAGGTCAGACCATGACATTACACAGCTACACCCCCTAACCAATGTCCCTACCAAGTATCAACTTCCTACACCTTACGGTTCTGAGATACAGCCCGGACAAACTATTTCCCGCCGCCCACCCACCCGACCGCCCACCCGCCCGCCCGGACGCCCGACCATCCGGACACCATGGGTGAAAACAATACCCCAACAGCCATTAAGGGCGATGGGGTAAAAAACAGCATGTCTCTAGGCCTTGTAGTTTTGGAGAAGAAGTTGTTCACGCGGACGCCCACGCCGCAGAGTGACGACATAATGTCAGCTGATTGACAAGTCAGCTGACATAAAAAGGAAAGGGTCTCACGTGAAGGCGTCCCTCTGGGACCATCTTCCCCGTTGAGCCAAGCAACCCAATTAGTGACATCAAACATCTTGGGAGTCAAAACATGTTTGACTTAAAGTGTAGGATAAAATCCTGAAGTTTGAGCCATCTCTCTTGAGTGGGATTTACAGGATGGTATTCGTAGAAAAGGATTGAGCCTGCTTAGACCTATCACTGGCCTCCACCTTGGGTGAGGCTTGGGGGCTAGAAAAGGCGACTGTAAAACCTGAGAGATTGAACATTTTCCACCCTTTCTATGACGTTCTTCACAGGAGAGACTGAATACAAGCAGCCAGAGCTAGATCTTGAAAGGGCCTTGTATCTTGACTGAATCAGGGAAAACTCTGGCTAATTTTGGTTGTGATGAATGGTAGTAGTTAACCATTGGTAATAATGTTTAACACGTTGCTTAAGCATTGTTAGTATGTCAGTCTCTTCTGAAAGAATGGAGGAGACCTCCTACTGGTGGACTGAGAGAGGCTTTTAAGGAGTCATTGGGAGGAGGGGTTTTCACACCCTTGTGAGGTTGAAACGACCTCTGGAGCCTCTGCTACTCAATTTCCCCCTACCTGGGGAAAACGATGATTACTGCTTGGAATGGATTGACCCCCATAGGGGTTTTTCCTGTAGGAGCCTCTTGGTTGTGGGGATTCTGAAAGGACTGATTTGATAGGGTCTAAACCCTAAGTGTTTCAAGGGCGCCTTGGAGGAGGAACTCTTGTCCCTCCTGAACTAATTAAGAATTCCCCATATGGTCTCTCTGAAGGAGAGGGCTGAGGTCTATTTTATAGGCTAAGGAACTCTGTTGGATAAGGATCCTCTTATTCAGGATATTAGTCACACGTCTTGAGTGATCATTCTGCACCCTTTTTAATTTAAGTTGACCTGTCTGGCAGTAGCCTTGATACTGTCCTTTATATATAATAGTTTTCAGGTGAACTAGCAGCCTGCAAGTAAATTAAACAAGGCATCTTTAGTTGAGGACTGAGTGGAGAGTGAGTTGAAGTGCCCCTTGGCCTAAGCTCCTGTTGGGCTACTACATAATTCAGAGTCCAGACTTTGGAAGAGGACCTAGGCATACTGTCCCTGGGGACAGGGAGATTCAAAAACTGCCTAAGTTTTAATGTCCTCGGTATGTCCTGAGGGTAAGTCAGACAAGTCTACTTCCCTATAAAATACAGGGTCTGTGTCTGGTTGAAATACCTTGGTTCAGAAGAAGGCATTTTGGGCTTGAGGACTTGGACTTTCAAAGGTAACATGGACTCCCCTATTGTGTCCGAACTCTTTTAAGATTCAAGAGTCTTCAGTTTGCCACAGCAAAAGACTTGCATAGATGACACAGATCCCCCAAATTGGCCACAATAGTGTCCAAACCTTAATATGATCCAAGAGTCTTCAGATGCATAAGCAAAAGACTTGGCCAGGTCCATGTGTTCAGGACCCATGTTCGGGACCCGTGCATGGGGTGGGGATCCGTGAGTTCAGATGTAGTGGGGGGGAACATGGGGAGCGGATCCGAGTGTTCAGACCCGTGTGAAACTTGTTGGGGGGCTGAGGTTGGAATCCACGGATCGGATGGTTGGAAGTCGGGCTATTGTTGTACCAGGCTTCAGATCTGAACCGGATCTTAAATCTGGTCCCACATGGACTATAACTTATCATAACAGAAGCCTGAAGAAACCGCCATGTGGTTGAAGTTGGATATTATAAATCACGTGCAAGCTTTTCCTGTTGAAATTTACAGTTCTTTGATAAAGAACTACACAACTGGTAATATTTATCATTTGACACATGGTCATCTCCCCTACCTGCCTCACTGCAGGTAGGCCTAGTTGTGAGATAAGGAAAGCATTTAATGCACGGAATATTATAAAATAACATAAAACCTTGATGCAAAATATATTTTCTAAAATTAGATAAAAGAGAGGACGACTTTAAATATTGCCAAACCAAGGTCTCCCAAACCGCATTGAAGACCCTAGTTTTGCAAGCACCTGATGTCTAGACAAAGTCGTTGACAAGGACTCGATATTGTGCTTTAGTACATACTTTAACCCTTAAAATGGTCAAATAATGTAGCAAATGGGGGATAAAATATTTGATTTTATTTTATTTGTTTTATTTCGACAGGTAAAGGTCCTGCAATAAGCTACATACATGATACGTAGTCTCTCAGCACATGCTGTCTAGACGATGACGTTACCACAGGGGTTTCCCCAAGGATTCCCCAAGTTACTTTCTGTGCTATATTTCATATTTTAACCTTTAAAATGGTCAAATAATATAGCAGAACGGGGATAAACCCTAAAAATATTTATTTAATTTGAATTCAACAGGCATATATTCCTACATATAAACTACATGCACGATTCGTGCATTAGTTTTGCAAGCAATTGCTATCTAGACAACGACGGAAGTTGTTTCCAATTATTTCCTTCAACAAGGACTTATTTTGTGCTTTAATTTATATTTTAACCCTTTAAATGGTCAAATAATGAAACAGATAGAGGTTAAATATTTTATTTTATTTTGACAGGCCAATGTCCTGTATATAATATAATAGTCCTGGTCGCCACTCTATTTCACAACGTGAACCCAGAAGCGGAATTTAAGTTGTAAAATATGTTGAAAATACTTATCTGTTCTGTGAATTGTCACAAAATAAGATTCTATGTTATAAAATAAAGAAGCTGATGTAGTTTCAGTATCCAACGGCAAGTATATCCACAGAAAATATAAATTTCTTTCCTTGCAATAAAACATGACTGTACATATCGCGGCCAATGAGAAAAGATGACAGCATGCGGTATTTCACTACGGGGTTCACCTACAGTACTAAGGCATCGAGCCATCATTATTTTGTCTATTTTTCTTGGATGTTGACCGATTGCCTGCGGCCATCCGAGTAACCAATCAGTTCCACATGGTAAGCTATTGTAGCGCAATAAAATAGGGTAGTAGTTGAATGAAATTAAACCAAACAAATGAAAACTGATTTAATTACATCTATGAAATAGTAAATAACAAACTACATTAAAAATATCACATACATAACAACAGTCCAAAACAAAATTTATTTATCTCAAAACAATGCAACTCAATATTATCACATGCTTTCATATCAACTATGATAAGTATCCATTGTCAGAAAATACTATGTGTTCATCCAAAGCTCCAAATCAAAAGGTTTTAACAAGCCTTTCAATAGACCCCTTTATGAAGAAAAGTATCATTTTATTTCTTTCAAAACTGGCAGGAATTGTTATGACAGCACTACCATGAAAGCTATTAAAATACCATAATTTAAGATGGTCAAAATAATAAGAAAAACTAACATGAATGGCCAACTGTACATTTTACCACTTTGCATGCCTCAGATACTACAGTAACCATGCATATACTACAGTGTTGGCATAATATATTACCATGAAATTTTGGTGAAGCTGTCAAATTCATGTCACAAAGGCGAAAATTTTCAATAACTAATATGTTCAGTTAGATGTTTTTAGTATTTTGAAACAAGTGATATGTAACATAATATTTATTTATTTATACACTGCAAAGAATCTTAATTCTCCAGTTAAGTAACATACCCATCATGGCATAATACAAGCAGCCCAGGAAATCCCAAAAGGGTATATACAACAAGTGACCAGCAAAACAAAGCCAAAGCTAGGAATTTGACTTGCTGAGAAAAACAGGGCCGGGCAGTTGTTGTTCTTTATCATCCCAAATAAATGTACCCGTGTTTTAGTTGTAACCAACTGAAGTATTAGAAATATAGAGTCTGTGAAAATAATCAAAATTACATGAAAAACTAATAACAGGAAGACAAATCTTGTTCAATACTGGGTTTCACTCATCTTATTTATGAAAAAAGGCAACAGTTTAATAGATTTATGGGTACCCTGGGCACTAGTAGTTTGCACTTCAGGGGCAATGTTATAAGTCTGGTCAACACTACCAGCTCCATTAAAGGTTTGTTGCAGAAATTTATGGAACATAAAAACTGCAGGTGCAAATCAATCTCAATACTGATCACCAAATACACAAAACTGATTTAAGCAAAATGTTATAAAATAGAAAAATACAGTGTCTACAGTGTCAACCTCTATTATCTGAACATGAAAGAAAAGTAAGATATTGGTCAGATATTCAAAGGTTCATAAAAATAGAGAGGAAATAAGGTCATAAGATTGAATCTTTTTCCATGACACGGCAGTGTCAGTGAATGTGACTAGCTAATCAGGGAAATATTTCAAAAGTAAAATCAGCATAAGGTTTCTTCTGACTCAATTTTTGCTAACTAAATAAAATGCAACTGTTCCAACAGTGAAGAAACCCTATTTGCTGACCGAAAAACAATGACCCCAGACTACCTTTCATTTGCATGTAACCAAGACTCCTTTCTTCACATATTCCCTATTTTAACAAAAATTTACCAAAATAGTCAACTCTAAAAAATATTTCACAGTATTTTATTATATTCTATCAATATACTAGCCATTTTGTCCATGTTTACTAAATTAAAAACATCTGGTTTTTCCTTGAGTTTCTTTCAAAAACCGGTTCTAAAATTTAAAATCAACAACAACACTATGTTCCATCAATTGAGCAAGGTTATAAAATGTCTTTTAAAAAGTCTTTTGGAGAAGAACAGTTTTTGTAAGTAATATATTATTCCTGTCAGAATAAAAATAAAGGATTCCAATAATGGGATTACAGGAGATTTTACAACTCACAGCTCATTAGAATAACTCAGGCTTAGCCTTTGTGACTCTAATATTGCTATTTATTGCATTATTCGCCATTTACTTTTATAACCCATCATTTGTAATCGGTTATATATCCTCATTTGAATATATCAGAAAATAGTCAGACAATAGGAGTTAAACTGTAGCTTGACTGAAAAGAGCAAGACATTGTATGCTTTAGATCATATCCCATAACCCTGTACTTAGCAAATAATTGTTTACAGCTGTTACATATATCAGTGCTAATGTGAAACAAGTACTTTTGTTATCAACCACTGTCAAAATGATTTATTTACTTTTACTACAAAAGCATTCCACTCAACAGAAGCTTAACAAAAAGAAAATGTTTTTAATTTATGTTAAACTGCAGTGCCTTCGTCTGGACGGTGACTCAACAATCCGCTGTCTGGCGCCGCGTCCCAGATGATTTTCTGGATGTCCTTGAACTTTGGGTGGTCAGAACCCTCAGCCAGTGTGAGAATGATACTCTCACTGGTTGTGATAAAAGCCCCCATGTCCTTCATACGCTGTAGAGAAAACATCCTGAAAAAACATCAATGAAAACCCCCAGAGTGAAGGATACTAAAGACTGTGTTATTTACCAATTTCTCTATTTTTAAAGTTACATAATGCCACCAACCAAATAACCATTTATAGAAAAATAATAACAGATGTATGTAAAGTGTCACAGTGCAAAGTCACTTTTGGTTAACTTTAAATGTGTTATTTGCCTGATACTGTATGTGATAACTAGTCACTACTGTATTTTGACAGTATAAGTAATCTGTCTGATCAGAGGCTGGAGAGTGTATGTAACCCTACCCACCAAGGTACTTTTTGGTAAGTGCAATTGCACCGCTAAATTGCACCGGTGCTAAGTGTACTTTTTTGCACCTTGGTTCATAGATGACATATTCAAGATCTGGAACCATGGTGAACAAGAACTGAAAAAGTTCCTGGAGTACCTTAATAATATCCATGACAAGATTAAATTCACTCATGAATTTAGTAAAGAATCCATCAATTTTCTGGACACTACAGTTAAAATTGATACTACTAGAGAGCTATACACAACACTGTATGAAAAACCTACAGACACACATCTGTACTTACACTACACATCTGCACATCACAAGCCTTGCCAAACTAAAGGCCCCTTTGGACAATTCCTAAGGATTCGTAGGATATGTACCAAAAATGATGATTTTATTCACCATGGCATCAAACTGATTGAATACTATCAAAAAAGAGGGTACCCATTTAAGGCTCTCAAGAAACATATGCTCAAAGGAAGTGCATTTACACAAGATGAGTTATTAATAGTCAAAACCAAAGAGACCATTGACACACCAGTCATGGTCACTACCTATATCCCAATTAACCCAGATATTAAAGGGTTCATTCACAACAACTGGAACATTATTGAACATAGTAATGACTGTTCAAAAACATTCAAGGATAAACCCTAGTAGGTTACAAAAGGTTACCAAACCTTAGGAATCTACTAACCAAGGCTGAAATAGCCTACCCACCCACTACACAAGACAAAATTGTCATCAAACTCACAATGTGCACCAGACTTGGTAAATGCACTTACTGCCCACTAATCAAAAAGATTAGTGAAGTACAGTGCAAAATCACACACAAGATCACCAAAATCACAAAAGTACCCAAACACATAACTTGTGAATTAAGTGACATTGTTTACTTAATCACTTGTAAAAAGTGTGATAAATACTATGTGGGAGAGACAGGGAGACCGTTCAGAAAAAGAATCCATGAACACAAACTGTCAGTCTCAAAACCCAAGGAAACCAGAATTACCCCAGTCTCAAAACACTTTACTGAGAAGGGTCATTCAGTCAGGGAAATGCAATTTTCTCTGCTGGAATGGTGTTCCCTCAAGTATAACACTCCCAAATCTGAACATAGAAAAATGAGAGAGAAATGGTGGATGTGGAATATTGGGGCTATACATCCAATAGGCATTAATCAATTTATTTAATAAAATGTTCTATTAATGTCCCCTCACACTCTGGACATTACCCTTATTTTCCAAATAACCATTTATGTGTGAATGTTAATACTAGACCTATGCATCGGAGAACCGATGCAAATTTGCATCCACCGGAAAGACAACTCATCAAAGCCAGTGAACCATCGTTTGACCTTGAAGGAGGGCCAAAGGTCAAATCTGACATCAGAAGATTCCCAGCCCATATTCTACAAGTTGGTTTCACATTGCAAACCTCTAGGGTCAATAATAATCAAGTTATAAGCACTTTTAAGTTTGCTGGCCTCCTTTGACCTTGAAGGAGGGGCTCCAAGGTCAAATCTGCCCACATCAGAAAATTCCTAGCCCATGATTTCCTACAAGTTGGTTTCACATTGCAAACCTCTAGGACCAATATTAAGTGAGTTAAAAGCACTTTTCAGTTTGGCTATCCTCGTTTGACCTTGAAGGAGAGGCCCAAGGTCAAATCTGACTACATCAAAAGATTCAAAGCCCATGATTTCCTATAGGTTGGTTTCACATGCCAAACCTCTAGGACCAATAACAAGGGAGATATAAGCACTTTTAAAATACGCTACGTGGGGTACTTTGGCACTCCGTGGATGACCTTGAATGAAGAGCTTCAAGGTCAAATGTCTGCAAAGTTGTAGAGGACATGTATATCTGTTATACATATCACCTATGAAAATATTCAACATTCTACTTATGAGAACCAGCCAGTAGAAAAGGTAGATAATTTTCAAAGAAATGCCCGCGGTGGCCATAGTGTTTTACAAAATGAAGCCAATTTCAGTCCCAGAGAAGCTTACCTTCCAATGAAGATATCTTGCAATTTGGTGAACCTAGCTGGTGTAGTTTTCCACTGAGAGCGTTGATGCCAAAAATCTCTCTACACGCGGCGACGTAGCGAATGCTAAACCAAAGTACCCACTGGATACATTTACATCATGATCAACATTTTAGCATGTGCATTGTATTATTTTGGTGGGTAAAGAGCTTAAGCAGAAAATATTGCCCCTACCTGTCAACCATACTGCGAGAGGACACAGCATCAGCTATAACATGCACATCTAATCCACTTTCAACCAAATCCAGTACTGTGTTTTGTACGCAAACCTGACTCTCTATACCACACAGCAATACAGACTTCAATTCTACAAAGTAGTAGAGCAATGAGACTTTTATAATATTGCCATATAATCAATGGACTTACACTTAATAGGAATAATACAGCAATAAAGCTTTGTAGGTTTAGACGAATGGTGCACCTACACAGCTTACATATTCATGTCCAGCAATACTGTAGAGTCTGATATGGTGTACTTAGTCTGAGAATTAAAGATGACTTTATGGCAGAATAATCGATCGTGAGACCCAAGGCCACAACTAAACTTTTACTTTTAACTAGATTTATGGTCTTCAGAAAATTATCCAGTATATTATTTTACTATCTCACCTGAGTCCAATATTCTGTCTGGTCATCATTTATTCTAAAATTTTATGTTTAACACACAATTTGAGTCTTTGAAATAGAATTACTTATATGTTTTTCATTGACCATAAGATTCAAATTAAGTCCATTATTCCAGTTGATCATCATTAACTCACCAACTAAACTTTTACATGAAACATGCATTTTTCTGATTTTTTACAATGGAAAATTACCTGGCATATTCTCATTCACATGTTTTTTGACATCAGGTTGCCACATGGAAAACTTCATCTTTGGAAATACAGGAATACCAGACACATCAAGTTCTGATACTGTTGGACCTAAGCCTAATAAAACAAGACATACTAATGTTTTCCTGAGCGAAAGTGGAACATTTTGAAATAATAAGACAACTAATTACGATACTTCACTGGTGAGAAAATATTTGAATCAAATGCATTATACGACTCTATAATTAAATTACCAAGAAGTACATATTTTTAAATGGTCTACTATATAATATGATATACACTTTACATCAAAACAATTTTGAGATTTGCTTTAAATAGACCAATGCTCTGTACATGTAAGATTTCAGTGACATATAAATAAAGAAGAAAAAAACATTCTAAGTGTGGAAAATAGGCTATCGTTCAAGTGTGAATTTACTGTGATGAAAAAAATTATACTGATTTAGTGATTTGGGTTATTGGCAGAGATTAAACCCTGGCCCATCAGTTATTTGGCATATTGGTAATGAACACTTGATGACAGTATGACCACTGATAAAAAAGAAATAATCTGGATTTCAAATCACATTTTAATAATATCAACTCATTGTCTTCAACACACACACACTGCAGCATGAACTGATTGCTCATGAAGAATTACAAATAATCAATGTGGGAAAATTACATTATCTTATATAATTAATTATTATTAATTATATATTATTCTTTGAAGTATCAGCTTAATGTATTATAGCATATACATCTTGCCAAATGATGCTACTATATCTAACTAAATTATATGGAGACGCTGTACAATAACTGTAAGGAGATTTAGATTTTATGTTTACTGTTTGCCACCATAACTTGGCACACACCTGAACTTGACACAAACTGGGACACATAATATTTATACATTTCCACATACCAGTTATGGTATCTTAAGTGATTACAGAAATAAATGAAATATATTCCTGCATTTCCGAGTGTAATTTCCAAACTGTGTGCCTAAATAGGGTACTCATTTGATGGAGACATTTTGCAATGATTACACGATGTTTCAAGTGGTCGTAAAGTAGATCACTATTTCCATGTTCCACATATCTAAGCCCTGAAAACCGGTTTCCATATTCAGAACCAGTCCGACCACAAGTATTAATACACAAACATCTTGGTTCTCTCCATAGTGAATATTTCTATTCATCAAAAGGCAAATGCTTAGCACAAGTCTGCTAACAGGTGCACCTGCACCCGATAATGTTTTTGAGATGTGGACTTGAATTTACAAGTCTGTGCAGTAACTTCAGTCAAGCCAATATACCACAAGTATATTTTATTAACTCTTTAAATATTAACTAGAGGATCGCTCGCAAAAAAAAAAGATAATGTTTTTGCATAGCAAAAACAAAGCGTCCCGAAAAGGATATAAAGGTGAGTGCTAAAGTATTAAGAAAATGCTTCGTTTCTAGCCTTATACTGTTGTGGCAACCAAAGTCAGCGCAGTCTGCTCTATCTAGCACGGTTTTCAAGATATAAGCATTTTTGTGTTTTGCAAAAAATAAAAAAAATTAAAAATGTCCGCTATATTTGGCGAGACAAAAATATTTTGAAAATTGGCATGGTTACTCTGCAGAGATACCCAGCAGGTCCAAAATTTTGTTGAGTTCGCTCCATATAGCACGGTTTTCGAGCTATAAGCATTTTTGTGTTTTGCAAAAACTTTGAAAATTCAAAATGGCCACCATTTTTGGGGAGACAAAAATTTTTGTCAAGACCACTGCCGCAGTGTGTATCTCCCGCCGAGCATTAAAGCAAAAGAAATAGCTTTTCTGAGATATTCACAATTTTTCATTTTCGTGTGTGAAAGCTCTGCCAAAAGTAGGTGAATGAGTTATTTGAGAAAAATTGGCTATCTGCAATACTACTAAGAGATAATTCACATTTACTCATTTTGAGTAGGTGAATAATTATTTATGGGTCTGAAACTTCACCAAGTGAAAGCTCTCCCAAAAGTAGGTGAATGAGTTATTTGAGAAAAATTGGCTATCTGCAATACTTTTAGAGATAATTCGCATTTACTCATTTTGAGTAGGTGAGTAATTAGCTATGGGTCTGAAACTTCACCATGTGAAAGCTCTCCCACAAGTAGATGAATGAGTATTTGATAAAAATTGGGTATCCGCAATACTTTTACAGATAATTAGCATTTACTCATTTTGAGTAGGTGAATAAATAGCTATGGGTCTGAAACTTCACAGAGTGAAAGCTCTCCCAAAAGTAGGTGAATGAGTTATTTGAGAAAAATTGGCTATCTGCAATACTTTTAGAGATAATTCACATTTACTCATTTTGAGTAGGTGAATAATTAGCTATGGGTCTGAAACTTCACCAAGTGAAAGCTCTCCCAAAAGTAGGTGAATGAGTTATTTGAGAAAAATTGGCTATCTGCAATACTTTTAGAGATAATTCGCATTTACTCATTTTGAGTAGGTGAGTAATTAGCTATGGGTCTGAAACTTCACCAAGTGAAAGCTCTCCCAAAAGTAGGTGAATGAGTTATTTGAGAAAAATTGGCTATCTGCAATACTTTTAGAAATAATTCACATTTACTCATTTTGAGTAGGTGAGTAATTAGCTATGGGTCTGAAACTTCACCAAGTGAAAGCTCTCCCAAAAGTAGGTGAATGATTAATTTGAGAAAAATTGGCTATCTGCAATACTTTTAGAGATAATTCGCATTTACTCATTTTGAGTAGGTGAGTAATTAGCTATGGGTCTGAAACTTCACCAAGTGAAAGCTCTCCCAAAAGTAGGTGAATGATTAATTTGAGAAAAATTGGCTATCTGCAATACTTTTAGAGATAATTCGCATTTACTCATTTTGAGTAGGTGAGTAATTAGCTATGGGTCTGAAACTTCACAGCGTGAAAGCTCTCCCAAAAGTAGGTGAATGAGTTATTTGAGAAAAATTGGCTATCTGCAATACTTTTAGAGATAATTCGCATTTACTCATTTTGAGTGAGTAATTAGCTATGGGTCTGAAACTTCACCAAGTGAAAGCTCTCCCAAAAGTAGGTGAATGAGTTATTTGAGAAAAATTGGCTATCTGCAATACTTTTAGAGATAATTCACATTTACTCATTTTCAGTAGGTGAGTAATTAGCTATGGGTCTGAAACTTCACCAAGTGAAAGCTCTGCCAAAAGTAGGTGAATGAGTTATTTGAGAAAAATTGGCTATCTGCAATACTTTTAGAGATAATTCGCATTTACTCATTTTGAGTAGGTGAGTAATTAGCTATGGGTCTGAAACTTCACAGAGTGAAAGCTCTCCCAAAAGTAGGTGAATGAGTTATTTGAGAAAAATTGGCTATCTGCAATACTTTTAGAGATAATTCGCATTTACTCATTTTGAGTAGGTGAGTAATTAGCTATGGGTCTGAAACTTCACCAAGTGAAAGCTCTCCCAAAAGTAGGTGAATGATTAATTTGACAAAAATTGGCTATCTGCAATACTTTTAGAGATAATTCACATTTACTCATTTTGAGTAGGTGAGTAATTAGCTATGGGTCTGAAACTTTACCAAGTGAAAGCTCTCCCAAAACCAGGTGAATGAGTTATTTGAGAAAAATTGGCTATCTGCAATACTTTTAGAGATAATTCGCATTTACTCATTTTGAGTAGGTGAGTAATTAGCTATGGGTCTGAAACTTCACCAAGTGAAAGCTCTCCCAAAAGTAGGTGAATGATTTATTTGAGAAAAATTGGCTATCTGCAATACTTTTAGAGATAATTCGCATTTACTCATTTTGAGTAGGTGAGTAATTAGCTATGGGTCTGAAACTTCACCATGTGAAAGCTCTCCCACAAGTAGATGAATGAGTTATTTGATAAAAATTGGGTATCCGCAATACTTTTACAGATAATTAGCATTTACTCATTTTGAGTAGGTAAATAATTAGCTATGGGTCTGAAACATCACCATGTGAAAGCTCTCCCAAAAGTAGGTGAATGAGTTATTTGAGAAAAATTGGCTATCTGCAATACTTTTAGAGATAATTCGCATTTACTCATTTTGAGTAGGTGAGTAATTAGCTATGGGTCTGAAACTTCACCATGTGAAAGCTCTTCCAAAAGTAGGTGAATGAGTTATTTGAGAAAAATTGGCTATCTGCAATACTTTTAAGAGATAATTCGCATTTACTCATTTTGAGTAGGTGAGTAATCATCTACGGGTCTGAAACTTCACCATGTGAAAGCTCTCCCAAAAGTACATGAATGAGTTATTTGATAAAAATTGGGTATCCACAATAGTTTTTGAGATAATTAGCATTTACTCATTTTGAGTAGGTGAGTAATTAGCTACGGGTCTGAAACTTTACCAAGTGAAAGCTCTTCCAAAAGTAGGTGAATGAGTTATTTGAGAAAAATTGGCCATCTGCAATACTTTCAGAGGTAATTCGCATTTACTCTTTTTGAGTAGGTGAGCAATTAGCTATGGGTATGAAACTTCACCAAGTGAAAGCTCTTTGGGATAGCTGCTCTGCAGAGATACCCTGAAGATAAAAAATTTCGTCGAAATCGCTCTATGTAGCAAGGTTTTCGAAATATTAGCATTTTTGTGTTTTGCAATTTTTGCGCAAAAATTCGAAAATTCAAAATGGCCGCCATTTTTGGCAAGAGAAAATTTTTTTGAAAATTGGCATGGCTACTCTGCAGAGATACCCTGTGGGTCAAAAATTTTGTCGAAATCGCTCTATCTAGCACGGTTTTCGAGATATAAGCATTTTTGTGTTTTGCAATTTTGCGAAAAATTCGAAAATTCAAAATGGCCGCCATTTTTTGCGAGAAATTTTTTGTTTGAAAATTGGCATGGCTACTCTGCAGAGATACCCTGCGGGTCAAAAATTTCGTCGAAATCGCTCTACCTAGCAGGGTTTTCGAGATATAAGCATTTTTATGTTTTGCAATTTTTGCGAAAAATTCTAAAATTCAAAATGGCCGCCATTTTTGGCGAGAGAAAATTTTTTTCAAAATTGGGATAACTACTTTGCAGAGATACCCTGTGGGTCAAAAATTTTGTCGAAATCGCTCTATCTAGCACGGTTTTCGAGATATAAGCATTTTTGTGTTTTGCAATTTTTGCGAAAATTTCGAAAATTCAAAATGGCCGCCATTTTGGGCGAGTTAAAAATTTTTTGAAAATTGGGAAAACTACTCCGCAGAGATACCCTGTGGGTCCAAAATTTCGTCGAAATCGCTCTATCTAGCACGGTTTTCGAGATATAAGCATTTTTGTGTTTTCCTTATTTCGAAAATTCATAATGATTAATTAATCATTAATTACTCGGCCATTTCTTGACCAATCAATGCCAAAATCTAATGATTTCCAGATTTTAATAGAATGAATGTATTTGCCAAGTTTCAGGTGAATTGATAAAATTCCTTTCAAGTTATCATCCGGACAAGCTTCCCCATCGAAAAAAGACATTTTTGGTCATGTGACCTCTCTGATTGGTTGAAATGTCACTGCAGCATATTCAAAAAAATTCCCCAAGGCTACTGCCTAAACCTGCCAAATTTGGAAAGAATTATTACAGAGTTATAAGGAAAACAAAATGCGGAGCCGCCGGAGCCTGAAGCTCTCCCATACACAAGGGACGCTTAATTAAAGGTTGTGTGTGTGCAATTGAAACTGATTATGCAAATGATATACTGAATTGAATTTCGAAGTCTTGGCTTGTGCATTAACCATTGTCAAATATATCACAAATATGTTTGATTTACTCATTAATATTCATGAGTAGACAATGATGCCAAACTCAAGTCAGTGAAAATTAAATAATTATTTATACACGGGTCGTCACAATTAAGCCTGGATCATAATTGTTTACTTTAAATTTTTGCCAAACTTGACGGTACTCAATTTGGATGTGTGGTTCAATTTTTAAATTTCACATGAAATTAAGTTAATCTAAAAGGGCATAATTTAAGAATTTTTTTTTCAAAATTCTGATTGCAACATTCTAAAAATAAACTCTGATATAAATCGGATATATAATTATGGCCCAGACGCAATTGTGACCACCTGTATACTGTACATATAAATTTAAGTTTATTTAACCCACGCCACATTGAGGTGGATATTGTTAGGACACTACAGGGGAAATCCGTGACCTCTTACCTTCTCATGAAAATTAATGACTTGGGTGCTATGGCCGTGAGTTCTGTAGTTTAAGGTATTTGATCTTTGTCAAGATGTCCATTTTATAAAATATTGTTAGGAAACTACAGGGGAAATCCATGACCTCATAACTTCTCATGATTATTAATGACTTGGGTGCTATGACTTTGAGTTCTGTAGTTTAAAGTATTTGATCTTCGTCGAGACGTCCATTTTATAAAATATTGTTAGGAAACTACAGGGGAAATCCATGACCTCATATACCTTCTGATGAATATTAATGACTTGACTGCTTTGGCCTTGAGGTCTGTAGTTTAAAGTATTTGATCTTTGTCGAGACGTCTATTTTATAAAATATTGTTAGGAAACTACAGGGGAAATCTGTGACCTCATACCTTCTCATGAATATTAATGACTTGGGTGCCATGGCCGTGAGTTCAAAATGGGACTAGTGATACACATGTGTTTGGATATTTCTTAAATAAGTTGAAATATATACTTTACAGATAGGAGAGATATACTAAATTCATGGAAAACATTCTTAATATAATACCAAATATAATGATATCAAACGTGTCCGTGACATTAAAACATGGGTCTGTGACACAAGACTAGTACTTTTCGTTAACGGATCCGTGACATTAGTCACTACGTGAATTTTGCCTGGTGATACCCACCAATAACTGGCAACACTGGCAGCGAGGGAGGTAAGCACTTGTAGAAAGTTATTTTATATAATTTCTTGCGCTTGTGTCAATGCATATTGTCAATAAAATAAATCTACTATGCAAGGCCTAAAACAATAATTTTGTTTGTGTTTGTGTGTAGAAGGTGAGACATTAAGTTATGATGGCAAGCAGTAGCGTTGTGCAGTAGGGTATAGGGCGTAGACCGAGTTTCTGTCCCGTCGCCAATTGCTATTGAAAAACTGATGGTACGCAATGGCGAGGGACAGAGCTCACATGTACTTGTTTTCAGTGTAAATTTTGAAATGTCAGAAATTATTTCATTCATTTTAAAAAGTCCTTCTTATGTTTATATAGCTGTATCTGGTTTACAATACATATGTTGTTAAAGTAAACTGCTTTTACAAGCCCGGAATTTCTTTTGTATATGATTATGTAATGTTGAAGGTTTGTTTACATTTTAAAAATAGGCTAAAATACATATATCCAAGTTTGATTGGCATTAAATATTATGGCAATATTAATGAACGGCACATATACATCAGTTAGTGGCTTTCTACCAGTGAACGCCCGCCTTATATGTCTTTCTTGGAGGTCAAGGACAAATGCTTCCATTTATCTACAAAATGGGCGTTCACTGGTATTTCCGGTTTGCTGTAGAAACAGCTGATAATAGAGATAAATTATGAAAATATACTGGTCGGCCAGTGAATTTCGTCAGCCCAGTGAAGTTTGTCACCTGCCGTAAAAATGCTCAAGGACAGGCAATATTCACATTTAAATAAATGGAATAGCTTCTTTCAACGGCAAGGTATACATATATGCCATAACTGGACAGTAAAAACTCTTTATAATAGTCATAAAATGCAGGTGACGAACTTCACTGGGGTGACGAACTTCACTGGCTGAGCAGTAAAGCTTTGAAACAAATAAAACAATATGTGCCTAAGTTATTAATTGTAGTGTATATCATTTGAAAATCTGTTGTTAGAAGAATAAAAATATAAAGCTGTAAATATAATTTAAATTTAATATATTAACTTCAACATGGGCGTTTACTGGTAGAATATATGCCACTAAAGAATTCAAATAACACTCTATACTTGTGGTAATATGTGTAGAAATATGCCGTTCAAAATTTACACTGAAAACACATACATGTGAACTCTGTCCCTCGCCATTGCGTACCATCAGTATATCAATAGCAATTGGCGACGGGACAGAAACTCGGTCTAGGTAGGGCGATGATAAGAGATTTTACCTTTGGGATACTGCTCTGTCACAACTACTGGAATGTCAAGCACTTTAGCTGCCTGCAACATTCTGGCAGATACTGTCAGTATCTGTGGGTAATAGGAAATTGTTTTCCTAAACTTTTCCTGCATATCACACAAGAAAAGTCCACTTGATTTAACACTTAATCTTCCAATTTTACTCGCCATGTTTACTTTTCGGTCAAAGTTCAAGGTCGAACTTACAAGATGGCGCATGCTAAAACTCAAGTACGTTAAGGTGACACACGGTTTTATTTTCTGTTAAGAAGCCGGACATCCGTTATCATTTTATAATACAGAATAAGACTGACTGCTTCATACAATGCATATCGACATGAAACATAATCCTGATACTGGTTGATAGTTTTGCAAATCTTTGCTTGGAAGTGATACTTTCTTAATGAGGGGAGTGACCACCGCCTTCTTGAATTTTTGAGGAAACACTTCCTCAGCTAAAGATAGATTGACATGTTTTGTGATTGACAGAAGTAAAATTTCCACACAATCTTTCGAAAGGAAAGTAGGCACTGGATGTAAAAGATACGATTTTGTAGGGGAATTTTTGATGATTTTTAGTACCTCATTCTCAGAGACTTCACTGAAGCGAGATAGGTTTGGAGGTGTACACATGGGTGGTATGACTGTTGTGGAAGAGGCTGTAAACATGTCACAAATTGATTGATGTTTGCCTTTGAGAAAGTAACATGTATATGACTGATTTCAAAACAACAATGCATTCTTGTTTTGGATAGGCTAGGCGAAGGTCAATGCTGTAATGGATATGCAACTGCCCAATAAATAATAAAGCTCCAGTTTACTAATTCGAAGTTTATCTACAGTGAGATTATATTAAATATATTAAATGTCAGATAAGTAGGTCTGCCTAGTTAATATTGTGAGAGAATTACCAATATAATCAGATAACAATAAATTAGGTCTGTGTAAATAATATTTAATACGATATATTTCCAAGCCTTATGACTGAAAGACATGTCTTATTACTTCAATACTAACTCAAAAACTGTAGGTTTAAGAAAAAACTTCTACCTTTTTGTGTGGGAATGGAATGACTTATAAAGTGATAGAATAACAAAAATCTTACACATAATATTGAAAACTGTCAAAGTGACAGCTTACATACAGGTTGAGAAACACATATGTTTTCCTGCAGGGGGGTGAAAAATACCTTAGCTAAGCTGCGGTCATTTTTTTATAACTTTATATCAACTTACTTAAATAAATTACACTAAACTGTTTAGTTTATACACTAAACTGTTTATATTAATAAAAAATGTGTCTCTACAAGTGTAATGGTGAGGGTCGATTATATCTTTTTACTTTTACAGCAGTTCACATTTGTATTACTTTGACACATAATGGAGAGCCTCGAGTAGAGTCACCATTTAAACTACCTGCAGGCTCAATTATCATGTACAAATACAGTAATAAAATACATGCATACGACATCTAAATGCAAATGTATCAACTCATTTAAGGAAGTTGTTTGGGTAGCAATATGTCTATATACAATAATCTTTGAGGTACACTGTTTAAATACTCCTGGTCATTTTTCTCCACATGTGTAATATTTTCTTGGTGTTATATCCCTGTGACTATAACACACAAATATACAAGTCCAATAAGCATCTATTTGTTCAATCAAGATGTTACAGTGCAGGCTGCCACAGTAGAAGTCTCTTGTTTTTAACCACACACACATATACATACACATCAGTACATGCATTGGAGATCTGCACTCATCCACTGTGTAGTGTTTATTAGTGTACTAGTTGGAGCCTTATAATATTACAACATGCAGACATCTTTCAGCTTCTTCAGGTGTTTCAAAAATATCTTCGGTACAATGGCTTTACCTGGGCTAAATTTATTATTGTCTTGATAATCTATGATCCCATCACACCTGCTTCTGTCATGTCCACTGCCAATTTATTTATTTGGGATTTTACGTCGCTTTTAACACTGTACAGGTCATATCATGACGGGTAGTTGGAAGGGCAGAGGAAACCAGTACATACAGTTCGTTAGTCTGACAGTGGTGGTTCAGCAGCTTTTCTGCTGTACTGTAAACTGCCGACCAACGGCAAGCAACTACCAGCTTTCCCACTTGAGGCCGTGACGGGGATCGAACCCCGGCCTCAGAGGTGGGAGGCGAGAATGTTACCACTCTGCCACCGTGGCCCCTACGTCCACTGCCAAATTGTCCCTATCAAAATATTGGTTTAGCATACTGTTGTGGTACATCATTGTCTTGCCAATTATGTCAACAGCATAATTGTTCATTTCAATGCGAGTTTCTAACTGGGTATGGTTCTTTCTAACACATCACCAGTTTCATCTATTAGGAGGAGTAACTCTATTCATCTTCTTTCAGTTTCCTCTAGATTTCTTTTTGGCCAAAATATTGCTTCAGGTAATACTTAGCCTTTCAGAGACCCTCAGACACCAATGGTAACTTCTTTGGTCAAACCATGCCTTTAAAACAATCTCTTAGGTCAAGGACATATATGTATCTTTTACTGACTCTTGGACCTCTTTGTTTGACCACACTTTGTTCAACACTGACATTAGGCCTAAATATAGCTATAGCTGATATAGCTTTTCAAACAGCAAAAATCCTGCTAAACTTTCAACTAGCATTTCCCGGTAAGCAAACAAGAGTGGTTTGATGTACTTGTCTAAATCCTTTATTTGGTGGTTCCCCTATTATCCTTTTCAACATTTATTTCAATGGGCCATATAGACTTCTCACACAGACTATTGCACTGTGCATGGTATGGGGTGGTCAGTAAAGATTTAATTTTGATTAATCTTTTGACTTCTATTGTCATGCTGAAAGGACATTGTGTTTTGAAATTGCTTAACATCTGCACAGGGAACTAAATATCACTAAGCCTCTTATAAAGTGCCTCTAGAATAGTCGGTAAATCAATGTTCCTAATTAGCACCATGTTTTCTTGTCATCCACTATTGTGAGGATGTAATTTTGGGCTCGGTTGCTAACTGACTTTATGGGAGTGATCAACTTCAAATGCAAATCTCTGGAATGGTGTATTGACAATTGGTATTTGTCCCAAAGGAGCATTCCTTTGGGCTAACTTGAAATCTGCAGGATCACCTTTATTCCTCAATGCACTTACTTTCAATGGATTGTCTCTTTTGTTGCACTTCTCATGCGAAAGCCTTGTTATAACAATTAAAGTTATAACACTGTTATCTAGTTTTTTTCAAACCAACCCTTTTAACCATCATTTGGACAAATTTTCATGCCATGCTTGGCATTGTGAAACAAATTATACTTCTGTTTGACTACTTCAGGTAGATTACCTATGTTGGCATTCCTGTGTATATTGGTCACCCAAGGTACAACTGCATGGCTACTGGTACATGCTTCATTATCCCTTCAATGCTAATGTAGCTATCATTGTATTTTAGAAGCTGATGACATGTGCTCCTGTAAGACATTGCTTATGTAGCTATAATTGTATTTTAGAAGCTGGTGACATGTACTCCTGAAAGACATTGCTTCACAGCTGCTCCAGTACATCCTGTATCTTAAAGTACATATACATTGATCCTTATCTTATAATTTGCCCCTTGCAGTTGGCAAGTTCTTCATGGATTGGTTATCTTAAACCAGTAGTTTTGTGGATCTATCCATTCAAATGGAATGCTTTTGCATTCACAGATCTCCTCTACAATGCAAAAAATGGATGTAGTGAGATGCACTGTATCACAACAGTTTTTTTAATGATACTTAATTATTTACTCTTTGCAAACAAGGATTGTTAGTTCTCATAAAGTCATTCATGTGTTAAATATTTTTGCAAATTCAGTTTAAAAATGTTGAAACTGAATAGATATGAATTGGTAATTACCATAATGCATAAAGTTATTGTGTTAATACTACCTCATGTGTTTTTTCTGTTAACCAAAATTGGCAACTACTGTAATCTTGCACACTAGTCTTGTTTAGAAATATTAAAATTGTGATAAATAATCTATGTTATGTCCTTTCATGATACAATTTTGCAAGTACAGTATGGTAAATTTATTGAATTATATAAATATTAGTGTAAGTAGTTTTGTTGTACTTTTGTAACTTACCTTGTCTTGCTTTTATATTTAATGTTGCAAAGCTTTAGGTTTGGTAAATTGTTCAATCATTGACATGCAAGTTTTCTTTTTACTGTTGTAGCTGTTTCAGTCTTTATCGGATAATGAATTATTCTTTCTTTTGCCCTTTGAACGAGTTTAACTGTGTTAAATTCTTCTATTTGTACCATGTATGTTCACAAGATGAAAAGTTTTTTGCAGCTTCAACATTGACTTGAATATGAATTACTTGATAAGAATGTAGAATTGTGTTTGACAATTTTTGGCCTATAGGGTATTTACAAAGTAAATGTCAAACTTTTCATAACCCTATATTGTCGTAATGTCGTTTGCAAATTGTTAAATCCTTTAGGATTTCTAAGAAAAAGGGTGGATGACATAAACTATCTTAAGAAAACGGGGGTCATATAATACAGCTTCAGGATCCTCACTTTAAAGGAAAAGGACATAACCAATTTTTTTTGTAATATATGGTCTGGGACTGTTTATTTTTATGGCTATAATACTAATTCATGAGCTTTGACAATTTTGTTTACCATGAACTTTGATTTCAAAGTAATCATTTTTAAAGATGAGGAAAATTATTAAGTGACTAGATATGGAAATGTTTAATATCAAAATAAATTTGGTAAATATTTACACTTCAAATATTGACCACCCAAACTTTTATAGAAAGGTTGAAAATATGCTATTGCAATCTATAATGTTTACTATAATTAGTGGAGATATCAATGTGGTTCTAGATCCTTCACAATATAGGGACATTTAAAAACACATTAATAATCCAAATTCCAGACATATAGTTTTAGATATGATTAAACATGTAAATGAACAGAAATCTTTCTATTTTGTTATCTGGCGGAGAAGAGATTCAGCTGAAGACAAAAATACTATAAAACAGGCCAGACTAGATGAGTTTCTTATATCTAATGTCATGACAGATCTCATCAAAAATTATTCTATAATGTTTGGAGGCTTTAAAAACAAGTCCTTGTGGATTTCTAACATGATAAAATTCTATCATGTTATTGGTTTTGATTAGGTCCTTATTGATTGGATCAAAGGATTGAAAACTGAAATTGAAGCAAGAATTACTTAAGCCATATTCCTTTATGATTCTTTTAAGATCAAGGGGTGATTCAGACAAGAGGATTCCATCTTGTACTGCAAAATTATACTGTCAGTTGGAATTTTAGTCTTGTTGATGACAATAATCCTTACAGAGTTGCACAATATGTAGATGACACTCCACTTATTTTGAATGGAATATTTAATTCCATGCAGGCAGCACTTAATACACTGGAAGTTTATGATATGTTATCAGACTTAATTAAATATTGAAAAAAATTCCAAAGAAAAGCTAAAGGTATACCTATTAAATTTAACTAGGGTGAAATAAATTTCAGACTATGAAGTTTAGAATTCTCTGTAAACTTAGAAACGAATTCCAATTATGTCAGTATACTATAAACAAAGTAAATTCTAATGTGACCCATTGGAGAAAGAAACATTACACCATTTGGGAAATATCAATCATCAGTCACTCCTTTTGCCTCGGTCTAACCATTTATTTTCTTCTATTTTGGCAATGGACAAAATTTTATACCAAATAAATAAAATATAATACAAGCTTGCATGGATGGCAAAATAAATAAAATACAAAGAAATGCATTATACATGGTTTAATTCATTAGTCACATCTCCAGGCAACCTATAAGTACCTTAATTAGATTTTGATCACTACACAGTCAAATTTCCAGTAAAATAATTTAGAAAAAAGGCACCATTGGAAAAACTGATTATCTTTTAAAGACCTGATATTCCACGCCATGTAAAAATATTACTAAAGTTATATTACTAAAGTAATTCTCCACTTTTGCTAGGTGTAACTACCAATGCTACTTTTTTTCAAAATAGTGGCTGATACCTGACCCTTTATTGCAGAGTAAAATAGTCAAGGTGGTTAGACAAAATGTCCTTTGCCATTCCTAAAATTTAATACCCAAATATTGTCCAACAAACTGCATACTCTAACTACAGTGTTTTACTCAAGACATCACAAAGTGAGGCTATTGCAATAGATTTCTAGGGTTTGGAATTTAGGGAGTGGAGAGTTAGAACTTACACTCTGCAGACATGATTCTGTATTTTGAACACTGTGGCAGTCCGGAGTTATGTAGACCTTGCACTATAGGACAGTGGGATTTTATTTGTATGTAGACCTATAGTAGTTAGGAATGTGAGGATAAAGTTTTTGGCTTCACAGTTTTCAGGGGTATATGACAAAATACATGTTTTATTATTCTGTTTGTAAGAGGTTGCGTGTTCTATGTTTCATATCATGTACATCTGAAATAGTATACTGCCCCGAGCCTTGATATAGTCCCTCAAATATCCCGTTTATGTTTTCTTGACCCTCTAATCTGTCCCTTTGCATGTTATTGTCTTCAGATCTTGTACCTTGGACTTGGTTCCTCTAATGTGGTATTACAAGTTGTAAGCCATATGTATAGATTCACCCTAATCATCAGTTTCATAAAGTTGTGTAGAATGACTCATTACTAACTTTTCCATCCCTGTCTTTAAACTTTGGAACAGATTGAAAATATCCCAGGGTACCAAACACATTCTAAACTATCCTCCTAGTATGGCTCAGCCTGTATAATAAAAATAATATCTCAGGATGTTCATATTTCATCTTGAACAAGACTTCATCATTCATATTTTGAGAACAAATATATAATCACCCACAAAGCTGTAATCGCTCACTAGAACTCATCTGACTGTATGTAGTAATGGTGGTCCAAGGAGCCCATTTGTTTCCTGCAGTGGGTGAGGGTGAAGTGGTATTGATTTTTTGTCATTTGTTGATCTATCTGTATATTAATACTGTATTGAATGTAAGTCATCCTTCTGGTGCCAATAGGGTCACAATCATCCTCGTCCAGAATTTTGTAGGGAATCAGATCGCAGACCTCTTTAATGGCCTTTATGATACTGTTTCTGGCTAGTCTGAAGTGGTATACAATAGGAAACATAGAACACTCCATATGTAAGGTGTTGCGCAGTAATGGCTAAATTGAGCCTGCTATTGGCTGATGGGCCTCATGAACCAATAATCTCATTTAGGACAGGCAGAGGCCAGGGTTCTCTTCAGCAACTAGATGGATGTTTGCCTGGACTCTATACTTATTGACTCTAAAATTCTTAGTTTCAATATCAGCACTTGAACAACATCATTTGCAAGAACTGAGAGTCATTTCTTCAACAGTTCTCCCTTGCAGAATCTTGACATGGGTTTCTTCACAAGAAACTGTCCAGCATCCCTGTGTCACTTGGCCAATTGGGTCTCACTTTTACATTTTATTAAATGTCTAGCTATTTAACTTTTTGGTGTGTATCTTAATATCACTTTATTGTATCCTTATTGTCATCATATAATTCTGACTTGCAATGTGATGTTAATTTTATTTTGTTTCATTTAAATCAAAATTCTAAAATGAACCACTCTGCAAATTATATTTTTGAGTTCATTAATATTCAACAAATTGTTCAAAATTCACATATCTCGTAATTTATATCAATTGTTTTATTGTATTATTCTAAGGTTTTAATGTTATAATAATGTTTTATATTTGCCCATCATCTGGGATGACCTCGTATACCTCAAACCATCTTTGGCCTATGAAATTATTTTAAAGTTTGAACCTATATATAACTTAAATTTCCTCAAAATTTAAGCCTCTTACTTTTGAAATATTTACCCAAACAAAACTAGTATGATATAGTAAAACAGTCCTTTTGGAATTAATACTCATTTTTCATATAATGCCCTCTTTGGCATGTAATATCACACTTTTTTGCAATTCACGAGGCTGTGAATACTGTATCCCTGGGGTTTGTAATGTCACACTTTCCTAGGAAATATGGCTGCTGTAAAAATAGATTAGGACTTTACTTTTTGCCTTTTGTCCGGACACAAAATTCTGAATTGAGCTGAACTTGAAGGTATATTTTACACTTATAGTTTTGTGGTGAAGTTTAACAGTAAAATTGAAGATCCCAGATCTTGATGGTAAAGCACCCTCTATTAGTTTGTTATCATGGCTGATCTTGTCTCTGATGGTCCCTCCAAGATTTGACACAAAGTCATTGCCCTTATCAAAGGCTAGATATTCTTACATCAACGCATCCACAGCTATTAATTTTTGCATGAACAGAGGAATAATTGCCAATCCTACTACCTAATGTATACTTATTTTCTAAAGTGGAGAGAGTTCACTGGTGAGTTGTCTATTAAGTTATGGATGAAATAATAGAATTCTGTTGTGTCTGGGCTATATATAAAAAGATTTAATTTGGCAATCGATACAGTTCAAATGATTGTCAATGTGCTAGAATGAACAAGTATCTATAGAACCCTTTCTGAACAAATTTCATGTCATTTATGTCAAAGAGACTTTGCTAGACTAGGTTTAGCATCATGTAATCGGATGTATTGGAAGTGAAATAGGAGAGCATTCTTTACCTTTTTGAGCATTTGGGAAACACTTTTCCAATTTGCACCAAATAGCCTTATATTTGTATTTATGTCTGGGTCATATGTGGAAGAAATGGTGATTAATTCCTAACCTCGATCATTCATATTGGCTTGAGCTATGTTGAAATAACCTGAATTTGCTCACGATTAACATAAAACGCCATAAAATACTCATTTAGGAAGTTTTCTAACCATTAATGACAGTAGAACAGCCTCATAATGTTATTAATAGAATTGTTACATTTGACTTCTTTAATTATTGTACATGTATTAAAACCCATAGAAAGATGTATTCAAGTAAAACAATACAATTAACACAGGAACTTACATTTTGGCAGTGCAAAATATGAAACAGGAATAAAAACAGATAAAACAAGATGCACTCAGAGAGAGCAAAACGCTCGACTCGATGTGACCAGTCTCACAAGTGTTATAAAGTATAACACACATCCATCATGGTGGCATTTCCAGAAATTCTGGAGGCTTCTTGGTATCCAATATATTAATTGGATCTTTCCTAAACTATAATCACTCCTTCCCATGGCTAGTCCCTTCCTACTTCAAATTTGACATCAAAATTTATTAATTACTTTTGAAGAAATATGAAGTAGAAAGCTAAAATCATTAAAATACATTGAAATGGGACCTATGAAAATTCATGATTTTTTTGTATCCAAAATATGATCCACGTCTTTCCCAAAAATTAGTAATTTCTTCCTTTCACCAGGTCCTACTCACAATTTTTTTATAAAGATCTGTTCATTAGTTCTGGAGTAATCTAAACACCAAAAACAGGCAGACAAATAGACAAAAAAGCACACAACAAACATCAATTCCTGGTAGAGGTAAAAATATTGGTTAAAAGCCACTTCTTGGTCAAAATTACTCAGGGTAAATTTTTGTGATGGACTGTCAAGAAATTGAAACAAACAAACAAAAAAAAAACAGAAATAAATAAACATGACAAATACACCACTTCCCTCTCAATTGTATTTATGTCAATTTCAAGACATAAATTTAATGAGAAGAAGTATATCACACGTATCACAAGCTAGGTTTTGTGACCTCACAATGACAATTGCATTGTGACATCATTAAGTAATGACATCATCAGACAGCAAAATATTGATTTTTTTACTTATGCAATAAAGAAAATCAGATTTCTCTGTATATGCCCAATTGATCTATTATTGTCCATCAAGTTGAACACTTTATCTTGGTTAAAGTTTTTTTTTTTTTGAACACTAAAATTTTAGATGCTGTGTTTTTTTTTCTTTTCTGTTTAAAAGACCTTTAAAAAAATTGCTAAAAAACCTAAAAAAAAAAAATTAAAAAAAAAAAAAAAATTTAGAATTGACTGGTATTGAACCCCAACCATGAGATTACAAGTTCTACACATTACACTCACAGCCACAGAGGATATCTGATGAGGCAAGAATTTATGAGGAGGAAATCCTATCATGATATTGATTTTTGAAGACAAGTAGGTTTCACTGTATATACCCAATTAAAAATTTAAAAACCTGTCTCCTGACTTTAATTTTCAAACAAATTACACCAAATTTGGAAGATTCCGTCTGTACCCCATGAAATATCTACCCACCAAATTTGAGCTCGATTGATGGTATAGTTTTTGAGTTATAAGGGCAAAACGGTGCACAGACAGACAGACAGACAGACAGACTGACAGAAACAAACTGATTACAATAACCCTCTCCTATCGTCGAGCGTTAAAAAGTGGAAATATTCGTCTTCCTTGTAAATATTGAATAAACGTAACCAAACCTCTATCACACTTTAGATTGAGTATACGCCATTCATATTGGGCGATAAAAGGGTTACATAGGGGAACACTGCACAAGTCTTTTGGGCGACAAAACAGCGGTACCAGGTAGTAGATACTAAATACAACAATTCGAATATATTATTGTGCCAACAATGATGGTCCAACGACACAAAAATATACTGACTATGCACCGTTGAGCCACCAGTAAAATGTTAGTGTCTCAAATACTTGCTACTATTCTTCTGTCAGGCAAATCCGGGACCTTTCCAAAGTAACTGAAAACAAACCAAATTTCGACCATTTCTGCTACAGACAAACTAGGAAATTATGAAAATTAATTTCTGCAAGTACCGTATATTAACATATTTTTTGTAAGAATAAGCCTTGTCGTAGTTCCGAGTGCGCATGTCTGCAAGGAAACTTCCGTCAGCTGATAGTGGATAAACAATCTACGTATGCGACCAGTGAACCAGGAAGTAGCGAAAATCTATTTATGTGACTACTGTTTATTAACACATAAATATTACGAGAATTATTAATGGAAATAAAGGAATATATTTTGTACATTAGTTCTTTTTACTGTATAAAATTTATGTGAATGATTTTCAGCAGTTTTAACCTTGTATCTTCTATTTTCGCTCACTGTCAGTTGGTCCAATTAGCATTACAAATTCGCTAACAATTGCCGATTTTTCTTCAATATTTCTGAATGTTTTTGTTGTCCCATTACACAATGCAGCCTTGTGATATATAAGCATATATAAAGTTTATAATATTTTGATGAAAAATATTTGAAAATTTTTAATCCAGAACACCTGCTAATTCATATTAGCATATTACATGAAAACTCCACAGTGACTGATTTCATATGTCCTTTGTTTTCATAATTTTTTGGCTTTAGAATATTAATTAAAATGAAAGAAAAAAGGTACGTACAATACAAATATATAAATTTATTAATAAATTATTATATTATTATCATATTATATATTTTATAATATTCATTATTACTTGTCCAAGAACTCACCTGTACAAGTACTAACCGAGTCCAGTGCTGCTTAACTTCTGAGATGAGATAGGTACTCATCACACTACACCACATAAGCAGGTTTCCAAATTTAATTCATAGACTTTTTATGGCAGTTAATCTCTACTTGGGGCCATGGTGACACGGTGGTAGTGCACTCGTGTCCCAACTCTGAGGTCAGTGGTTCAAACCAGGGCCTTATGTGAGAAAGTGGGTAGTTGCTTACCGATGGTCAGCAGTTTACAGTACAGAACCTTGAGCAACTATATGTACACCATGATATGACCTGTGCAGTGTTGAAAGTGAAGTAAAACCCCAAATAAATAAATAATCTCTACTTTCATTGATTAATATTAAGGGTGACAATAAATTTCTAAACAATATTTTTATTATTGCACTCATAAGCAGTATTGGAGTCATTTGATCTTGGTGAATGTATGCACACTCTGTGAGTGTTCTTGTACCCATTTGTATCCCACTGTCAGTGTAAATTGTTAGCCTTTTCTTATTGGTCCTAGGACCAACCTTCTCACATGGAAAAACTAAAATCATGTTTTATTTAAAAATATTTTCCAGCCCTGTTTACCTCCACACCCTTTAAAGGTTGTGTGTGTATTGTTTTCACCCATAGCATCCGGCTTGGCAGGTGGGAGGGCGGTCGGGTAGTGGAAAAATAACCTCTAGGCTGTATCTCAAATACCGAAACTTGATACTTGGTAGACATTGGTTGGGGGTGGGGGGTGGGGGGGGGTGGGGGGTGGTAGGTGTGCAACTTTGTGATGTGACCTTCATTTGACCTTTGACCTGAATAGTGTGCCCTTGACCCTAAATTTTATTTATTTGGGGTTTTACATCGCTTTCAACACTGTATAGGTCATATCACGACGGGTAGTTGGAAGGGCAGAGGAAACCAGTACATACAGTTCGTCAGGGCTCTGTACCTTAAACTGTCGACCAACAGCAAGCAACTACCAGCTTTCCCACTTGAGGTCGCGCTGGGAACTGAACCCCGGCCTCAGAGGTGGGAGGCGAGAGTGTTACCACTCTGCCACTGTGGCCCGCTCCTTGACCTTTAAAAACATGTCTGGATTATATCTTGGAAACTGTAATGTTTATAACGCTGATACTTTCTAGCTTTATTACTTGGGGTGTGCAATGCTATGGTTGACCTTTCCCTCAAGATGTAATTTTAAAAATTATTTAAAATTAAAAAAAATAAAATATAATTTTAAAATTATTCAACTTTTTTAAAAATTATTTTTAAAAATTATTATTTTTTTTTAAATATAACATAAATATAATTTTAAAATTATTTAAGTTTTTTTTTTAATCATTTTTAAAAATTAATTAAATTTTTTTTTTTTTAAATAATATAAATATAATTTAAAAATTATTTAAGTTTTTTTTAAAAATTATTTCAATAAATGATTTTAAAAAATATAGTAACAATAAGTCTATTTGCTTAGCCAAGAACTATGACAAAATTCTGTGTATATACATGGCTGTCGTGATAACTCAATTATAAATATGATATTTTTCATTTTATTTATTAATAAAAAGGAGACATAAACCCTACTATTACATATATTTTTAAGTCAAATTTCTCGCATATTTGATGCCTAAAGTGCATTATTTTTATGTCCAGAGACTTTACATTTTATGATAATTTTAATTTTTATCTACTTATTTTGCTTATTTATTTAATTATTTATTCTTTTCTCATCCAAAATAGTACTTCAGCAATGAAATATTGTCCTTATCTTGACAAAACATGAACTTTATTCCCCCAATATAAAGCTGTAAGTCGTCAATTGTTCAGGTGTTCAAAAAATTTTGGTAAAAATATTTTTAGGATCTCACAGTATATGTACTACAATTAAACACAGAGAGAGGGCGATAATAGCATATTTCTTTTAAAACAGAATACAAAAATATTATAAAAAGATCAATTAGATATAATATTAAATGACTATTTCAATAAGATGAATGCTTAAAACCTACATTAACTTTCAAAATATGTGACAATTAAGTGATTTATTTTATAGCAAAAACACTTCCTGGTTCACGCCAATAATTTTGTTTATCCACCTCAATCCCACAATGCATCGCGGTTTCTGGAACTACGACAAGGCTTATTATTATTGTAAATAGGGAAATAAATTATTTTGTTTTGTTTTTCTTTAAAAATTTGACCTACTTTGAAGTAGGTCACGTTTGACGCGTTACCAGACAGAAGAATCTTTGTGGATTTCACCAGTAAAAGCCCATGCTTCGTAATACATTTTGAATTTAAAATTGACAGCTTTACTGCTTCTAGGCATAAGTTGGCCGCGGTCATAAGTTGGCCACCACTCATTTAAAGCCTCATTTAAATGTGTCAAACAGACAAATGTGTAGTTGCACAGGGTTTAAAAGTGGTCTTTATCATAAATCTTATTATAATAGACCATTCAATAATGATACAGGCCTTTAGATTTATAGAAATTTCAAAATATGATGATGGTGGCCAACTTATGACCACGGCCAACTTATGCCTAGAAGCAGTATATTTTATTCATCTGCCGCCAGATCGTCAAATGGTATACACTATAGGGACAAGTGAAAATCGAGGCGCCGCTTGGCAAACTGACGGAAGTTCTCCCCCGCGACCCATGTTTTAATGGTGTTTCGGCTGAGTGCGCCTCTCTGTTCACATGATCCACACTACAATTAATAGCTGAGACACATTTTGTTGCATTTGTTTCAAAGCTTTATATATTATCGTAGTCTCGTCTATTGTCGACGGTCGTCCTTTATCGACGGCCGTGCATTAATACTTTGAAGTTCTGTGCATGTGCTTTTCATCTGAGTAAAATTTAAACAAATAACAATTAATATTAAGATTATTATTAACCTTTATCTAAAATATATTACATGACTTTTAATGCAGATATTGTTTTAAGTCTGATAAAATAGAGTTTGTTAATGCATGATACATTTAAATCCCGATTTTGTTAAGTGAAATAATATATCTATTTTTAAAGTAAAATAAAACATGGTTGTCATTGGTAATGCTCATGAATCCCTGTGAAATGTGCAAATTTTATCCTCAGAAAATATACAGTTATTAGATATTTTGTAAAAAGCAAACAGATTTATAATAGTTGTTTTACAATATAAAACACTATGTGGACATATTTTAGTAAATTGACTGTTATGCATCTATTGTCACTGACAGCAAGCGTAAGTCCACGAGCAAATATAAGAATAACACAAAATAAACTATTTTTATTTTTGGAGGTTATATAATAAATTTACCATGCCCATGCTGAGCATGGCATGCTCATTAGCATAAAATCAAGTGCTTTGTCTCTACACAAAATGGAAATAAGGTCTTCAAAACCAACTTTAAAAATCAATGCTATAGTAGTCTTTGAAAATAATTTTAGGTGCATACCTTCAAAAAAGAATGTTATTTGCAATGTTTATGGAAAGGTCACAACAATTATTCAGTTTATTTGTCAATTATTAAGTTAAAGAGGGAAAATTAAAAATAGAAAGTTTAGAATATATTTTGAATACCTTAGTATTGATTTTATTTTACAGTTGATAACAAGACAACCATTTGTAAATTAAAAAACACTTTACCCACAGCAATCAAATTAAATAAAAATATTCAATAATTTAAAATATTTTTCCTTTTATGCTTGCTGTTATGAAATAAACAACATATTTTTAAATTTTGGGTTGAAAATACCTTAGGGGCTGATGAAAGAAACAAAATGGATTAAAATGCATAAGACCGTCAAAACCAGCAACTCAAGGATACATTTGATCTCTATTATCGGCCATTTTTTACTGCAAACTGGAAATCCCAGTTAACGGTCCTTTTGCAGATCATTAAAAGCATTTGTCCTTGACCTCTAACAAAGAAATATAGGGTGGACATTGACTAGTAGGCAGGTGTTTACTGGTAGAAACTACTAGAAAGGCACTATAATTAACAATTTAATACTGCTTTGCATCATATCATGGCTAAAACTTTAACTTGGCACAAAACAAAAGATCCCATATTTATTAGCATTTCATTATTATCAATAAAATTCGTGCATTTTCTCATGTCAAATAAGGAAGTTGTGTGATGTTACCACGGTCCTCGGAAGTTTCTGTGTATATTTGACAGTTTTTGTATGCAAATTGTGCCAAGATGGGACACTGATTCGTAGCAGAAATTATATTATCGACCCTTAAGTTATGTGTGTAGTACAGTTTTATTGGTTTTTCTTTTTTTTTTGGGCAATATATAACCAGCATTTGAAACGGTTGGTGGCCCTGAAGCCACCAAGTTTCGTTGTGGGCCTACATCTTTGAGGACTTCTTGGCCCAGTTGGCCAGTAAAATAAAATAATTTACAACATATAGAATTCTTTAATTTTGGAGAAAATAACCAAAATCTTGCGATCTCTGTCCATATTTCATCTCATGTTGGTAGCCTGTATTATCGCCCATCGCGACAACTATTCAACGTTTCTACTGTTAATATAGAAAGAATATTCTGTGTGAGGTTCTTGTCTTCTTGATCCCATCTTTTTGATACGTCGTTTTGATCCAATTTGGTGTGGTGTGTTTTAGGCTGTTTGACTAAATTTTCTGTGCCATTAGTACAATTTAACAACCTGTCTGATACATTTTTGATGAATTTCTTGGGTAAACTATTGGATGAAGCAACAGAGCAATTTGGTTGGTTAATGTATAAAATGAATAGAAAATATGATTGACCAATGAACTGGCCATTGGTGAAGATTTTTTTTCTTGTTCCTTTTTTTCTTGTTTTTTTTTTTTCTTTTTCTTCTTGTTTTCCGTTAATGAATAAGTTAAAAATTTGGCAGTAAGTAATGACCTTTGTTGCTCTGATTATGAGTCAGATGATGAGTCTGATTATGGCTTGTCTAACTCATTACATTGTACATTGTAAATTTACACTTTATTTCCCTACAAATAATGATATATTGTAAGCTGTAAGGTGTGTTAAATAAAATAAAAAACTGATTTTCATTTGTAAACATCTTCATTTTTAAGTTTTAAGCAACCTTTCAGTTGCGCCATTCACTTTTTGAAGTTACTGGCCCTGTTGGCCAGCAACAATTTTGTATGAGTTGTGAACACTGTATATAACCAATCGGTTGTTGGTATGAAGGTCTGTGTGTATATGTATGTGTATAATATTCTTATAATAGTGATAGTACAACCCACAATAATGACAGTATACTAATTGAGACAGATATTCACAGAGTTTAAAAGGACTCCATGAGACAAACTCTAAAACATAAAATTATATTCAGTTGTCATTTTCATGTTTGACACAAGACTGACACCCCATACAAACAAAATTTCAGGATAGTGCTGACACATTGTGTGTTTTTATTAAGCGTATCTTGAAAAGAGCGCTTATTTTTTTAGTTGAATATGTACCAAATAGAATTTTTTCATTAAAATAACGCTTCTTTCCTTATTTTCTTTCAGCCTCTATGAGATTTCTCTGGTGAAGGGAGCTTAATTAGCATTGAATATGCAAATACTAAACTCAGTTTTAATAAAATCTTAAATAGTGGCATCTCTGAATGGATATCTTTCCTCTGTCCTCCCATTGGAAAAATGTATGACACAATCATGATTATTGGCACACTTTTGCTTGTACTTACACTTAATTTACATCACGGTGACACTACTCTTTTAAACCGATGCATGAAAGCTGAAGATTTCTCCTATTGTTGGACGAAACACCTTGGTAGTCAGTTCATAGCGCCACCTCTCATTCTTGACCTGACTCTTGACCATGGTTTGGAGATTGTGGCACTGACACAAAGTGGGGAGCTTGCAGTACTTCATGCAAATACAGGTGAAATACTGCATGACTCATCTTGGCCAGTAAAGATTAGTGTAACAAGTGTTCATTCAGGCCCATTGCTTTATGATGTAAACAAGGATGGAGCTAAAGATATCATTATAGTGTCGACAGAAGGAGAATTTCAGGTGTATGATATCTATGGAAAGTCTCTCTCGCGTTATAGTAGAATGCTTCCTGAAGTCTTTGTACAGAAAGACTGGTATGAAGAAGAGAGGAAAATATTAGCTATTTCAAAAGGATATAGTAATTATTTTGGATACATTGTGCACAATAAATCTGATGTATCATACAGAGCAGAAGAGTATGTTCGACTTCATCCCCACGTATTTGCAACTGGTGTTATTGAAGACATCAATAAAGACAAACTGATCGAGGAGCTTGTATTACCAGTGACATATATGGTTGAAGAATCTGACCTTTTCGGAAGTTTGAGTAATGTTGACTCGGAGCTTTTGCACAGCCAGGGTAACTACCTGGCAAGTGCCATGATAGTCTTCAACCTCACATCTTTTGAAGTATCTGCAACATTTTTCACAAAGGTTGAGAAGAAAACCAGTCAGTATCCCCCTTTTGTTTTCACTTCTCCACATATTGTTGCCACATCTGGAAGTTCTTTTGAGATGCTTCTCCCAGCTGGTAACTCACTTCTGAGCCTTTATCCTAATGGCAAACGTGCACACGTGTCTTTGACTGAAAAGGCTGGAATCATTGAGCATTTGCTGACAGAAGACTTGGTTCATGCAGCAGACACAAGTGTGGACACTCCTGAATTAGTGTATACTGTTCATACGGGTGAGGTAGTGTGTATAACTAACAGCGGAACTCAAATATGGCGAACTTCAGTGAAAGGCAAGGTCACTGGAATGCGGATGTTTGAACGGAAAACAGTAAATGGCTCATTCTTTAAGGTGATTGTAATTGCCACAACAGTTGGACAAGTGTGGCTTCTGAATGGTAAGTGAATAATATATGGTTGAACCACTTTAATTTGACATTAAATAAGCATTACTCCCCACAAGTAGATTTTGTATAAACAGTATTGTATCCTTTTAGAGTCTTGCTACTCCATAAGTTGAATTAATTTGTGTATAACAATGTATGGAAAATACCCAGTCAAAACATGTTGTGTGAGTGACTGAGTGATGACCTCTCAGGTGATATGTTACAATCTCTGATTTTGGCTTTCTGCATCTTAGAGTCTATCATTAGATAGAGATTAAGCGCTATAAAAGTACTATTAGAATAGAATAGAATAGAATATGTTGGCACCGAGTTGGCCCAATGTAGCTATTAATATCAACATTTGGGTGCTGATATGAAATTAGTAATACACAGTATTACACACTTATTTAAAGTTCAATTTGAAAAATATGGCAGACACAGTAAGTTACATATTTTTCTGTATTTGGTTGAAATGAAATGCATTTTTTTACATTTCTTCTTTTTATCTATTAAGCCATATAGGACATTTTGGCCTTGTGACTTGTAAAACATGTTTTATAAGCATTCCGCCTGTATTAATTCTGGGTGGTCGGAAAAGTTTGTCCGGCCTGTATCTCAGAAACTGTAAGGTGTAGGAAGTTGATACTTGGTAGGGACATTGGTTAGGGGGTGTAGGTGTGAAATGTCATGGTGTGACCTTGATTTGACCTTTGACCTTGCCGTAGTGTCTTTGACCTATAAAATCTTGTCCGAGCTATGTCACAGAAACCCTAAGGTGCAGGAAGTTGATACTTGGTAGGGACATTGGTTAGGGGGTGTAGGTGTGCAACGTCATGTGTGACCTTAATTTGACCTTTAACATTGCAGTAGTGACGTTGACCTATAAAATCTTGTCCGGGCTATATCTTGGAAACTGTAAGGTGTAGGAAGATGATACTTTGTAGGGACATTGGTTAAGGGTTGTAGGTATGCAGTGTTGTGGTAATGGTGTGACCTTGATTTGACCTTTGACCTTGCCAGAGTGACCTTGACCTATAAAATCTTGTCCGGGCTATATCTCCGAAAGTGTAAGGTGTAGGAAGTTGATACTTGGTAGGGACATTGGTTTCGGGGTTGTAGGTGTGCATCGTCATGATGTGACCTTGATTTGACCTTTGACCTTGCCGTAATGACCTTGACCTATAGACTTCCGTAACTTGGCGTTAGCAAAAATTGTTGTCCGTATACAGTCACAAAATTATTAAGTTTTTATTATACATGTATTTGAGTTGGGATGAATGTGCATAGAATACTTACGCAAAAAAAACTTTATTTTTGAGTTCATTGGCAAATTAAATTCTTCACACACTGTAACTATTCCAAATTATCGCCTGGTTTCGATAAATGTATTGTACATCTGAATTTTAATTTTTGTCACTGTTTAAAAGTGATCCAAATAGACACTGTTTCAATTTAAGGCGTGGTCTGCTAGATTTTCAAAATAATCAATATCCAGGCCCAATATTAAAATATATTTTTAAAAGGTATGATTTATGTCATGGCAAAAACTCTGAAGTTTCTGTCAACCAATTTTAAATTTTCTTTTGGATATATTTCTCCAAAAATTCCAACTCCAGTTTCTGCTGCCATAAACTAAATAAAAAGTAATAGTTGCAGAATTTGAAGTCCATTTACCACAGAAGTTATTATATTGTAGTATTCAATAAATGTATGAATCTTAGAGTACTATGGCCATTGGTGGTAGTTTGGTGCCACATTTAAGAATATGTAAAACAATGCAGCAAACACTTCAACCAACTAAAGTCAAACCACTATAAACATATCTCTGTCAAATTACTAATAAATAGTATTCTCTTTTCAAGTATTATTTTCAAGAGGCTGATTCCTTTAGAAACTTTACCATTTTTCTAGAATTCCAGATTAAGGAGATTTATTTTTAGGGTCCTCAAGATTCAGAACAAATAGTATTTATTTTCAATCATTGGTTAAAATTATTCAATGGCTCAGAGGGAACAATTGGAGTTACTTAAAAGTGGAAAAAAATTCTGTCAAGAGAAATATACTCATGTCACTAGAAATAGGGCCTAAATAAAAGTAATCTTTCTGCTCTAGCCTCTAGAACTAATTCACCATAACTCGAATAGACCTGTTCCATTTTAGTGTTAATGCTTTGCGATAAGTTTGTGATCCTGTATATTGCCATATCGGGAGGTGGATCTTTTCATCACAGTGATCTTGAGGCCATTCGTAAACCCATTGTGTACAGAAGTTACAGAACTTCGTGATATGTTCCCGATTGGAAGGGATTGCAAGTCCATAGTCAATGGTCTAGAACATTATTAAACTGTTTGAAATTATTGCAAACTTCTTAAGCCCATTGCAAACCCATCCTTTCACTCACAAAGTCATATTTTTTATCTTACAGTGATCTTAAACCTATCTCCACACTTTTCAAAGCAATCTTTTCCATCTTACAGTGATCTTAAACCTATTGTAAACCTATCCTTTTCATCTTCAGTCGATCTTTCACAAAAACAAACAAAAAATAAATCTATATTTACAAAGTACTCTAAACTAAATTTTGCAGTTGAATACTTAACTTAGATGTATGTCAGTAGACAATAGAGATGTATTCTTGGTAAGAAGTTCTCCCCAAAATTTTTGATATTTTGTTTTTTTCATCGTGTAAGCAATCCTATAAATTCATCTGTTGCTTTAAAAATAAATTTATATATTTCTCTTGTCATAATATATTTTTAGGTTTCTTTTTTTTAAAGTTTTGACTGAAAATGACTTAAAATAGAGCCACTATGAATGTAGAAGATAATGAATCAAGCAAATGAAACCTAGTAATAATGAACAAATACTCGACATGAACTTTTTGTACTTGTCACAACCCTAAAATTTTATGAGAAATATTTAGCATAATTGGTTATATTAAACATGAAAAGTCAGAGTTTTTTGTAACTTTGCTGATTGAATAATTCATTACTCACATCTTTTGCAAGTACTCTCGTACTCTTTATATATGTGGAGTTTTCTTTTTTTTAAATTTCAGGTGCTGATGGCAAACCACTGCCAAGATGGCCATTCAAACTGGGAAAGTCATTGATGGGACCTCCAAATGTCATACAGATTCTCCCAGATGGCCCCATTCTTATCTCAGTGATAGATACGGATGGCTATCTCCACATGACTAATGTAGAACAAAACTGTAAGGTTCTGTTGACAATTGGAGAAACATCTCGAGTCGGTCTTGTGATGCACGATCTGGATCCTCGTATTCCGGGGCTGGAAATCCTGGTGTCCACTAGCCATGGATCCTTGGTGGCCCTTGGTCTGAATACTGCTGGGTTCCATTCTGGTACGTTAGTCAACCAGGCATCTACCGATGACATGTACAGCCCAACCAATCTCATGCTGTATGCCTGGCCAGGTGAAGCCAAAAGTCATAATGTGCTCATGCATTCTGCCCACAGTGGCTGTGTTATCACTGAAGTCTTAGGTCAAGCCAATGGATTGATCGAAATGCAGTTTTCCTTGTTTGACCATATGAGAGACCTCTCATTGTTGTCGGACAAAACTTCTTCTGTATGGTCAGCTGATATCTATGTTGGAGCTAAGTATGTGACCACGGTTATGGATGCAAATAGTCCCAATACCCTGGATCCCAGTACAGAGGAGCAGCAACACAGACTAAATATTGGATATCATTCTGTGGTGTTCAAGACCGACAAAATATCGAGTCTCCTACACATTGAGTTGCGATGTCATTTCCTGTTCGATCATCTGCACTCTCATACTGTGGCCTACAAAGTGCAACAGACATGGACTAGTGACCTTGTGCTTTTGCTTCTGCTTCCGTTTGTGTTCCTTATGTTTATATATGTGGCCGATATGTTTGTAAATCAAAAGAAGGGATTGATTATAACTGGAGAACATTTAGAATAAAATATTTTAAGGTTTACTGGGGTCCTCAGTAGTCTAGTGGTTAGCAAGTCTGGGATCTAATCACAGACTGTTACATCTCTGTGGGTTCGACTGACACAAGTGACAATGCCGTGGACCTGTCACAGTATGATCCTGGCTGTTGAATGGGAATGCAGAAACCAAACTTTGACTTTAAGATTTCCTGACGATAAGCTGGTAATACATTTCAAGACTCCCCTTCCAGTCATCATAACTGTCTCTCCTGTTTGGATGCTGGTTTTGGTTTGACCTTGACTCTTCCTTCTTAGACATTCAGTGCTTAGGTTATGTTGGGATAAGTTTAATACAATATAAATTATTTAAATAAAATCAATCCAATAGTGTGAAAGATGGTATATCGGAAACCTATTTGCCGAACGAAAGACACTGATCCGGTTACGTTTTGTTTTCTTTAAACTAAAACTGGTTTCGTCACATATTCATTATTTTAACTTAAGTTTACCAAAATGTTCAACTACAACAAATATTTCACAGTATTTTATAATGTTCTATCAATATATCCCACATTTTGTCCTCGAAAGTCTTCAGAAAGCCCGTCGTAGTGTATTATTTATATGCGAGTTACAGATCATGTACACATATGAAAACAACACTACAATCCAAATAGAATGGTGATAATATGGTTAAAGCCATTCAGTATTGTGTTCTATTATTTTGTCACATTTTACCGCCAAAGAATTATGGGTAATCCAATGAATTTGAATCTGTTGATCTACCTCTCGAGGTAGATCAACAGATTCATAATCTGGATTAAGATTCGAGTCACATCACAAGTGAGTCTGTTAATCCGAGCAATCTAGATTGGACGGATAATGGTTGTGAAATGCGCCTACTGATTCCATGTAATTTGAATACGGGTGATATTTTGGTATATGTTACTATTGAATTGAAATTTCATTTTTGATATTGAATGTCAATTTCCCTTGCTGCATCAGTAAAGATACAGATGTTGTTTCTCGCCATAAAATGAAATTGCTTTACAACTAAGCTCGTGCTTATGTTACCAAAAGCGCTATTCAAAAATGGCCATAACTTGGAAAAGGCATAACAATAATTATTGAAACTTTAAATTGTATCTCAAAATTAATCCTTCAAGCTGTCAATATGTATGGTGTAATTTCACTATTTAGATAGAAAAGTATTCAGAGAGCGCAAAACCTCCTCCAAAGCCGAATGGCTCCAGTATGGCTTATGAGTGTAGTGGTAAAAGAACTACTTTCGAAAATCTTAATCATTATAAAATCAGCAAACTTGTGAACTTAGATGATTTCATTTTGTGTAAAGATTTACATATTTTTAAACAGCTGCCGATGCATTAAATTTTGCACAGAAATTTTTCGTTCCCAACTACATGAATGTGACATTGAAGAATATGAGTAATATTATTTCAAAATAAATAAACTAAAATTGTGTATGCATCTTTATAAATGCTGTATCTTTTGTTGTTTCAATGTATTTATGGTATAGTCAGTTACATTTGCTTTTATTTATTTCAGGCAAACCAGCTTAGTAGGTAATAACTTTTTCATATAATCTACAGGTCAGTGGTTTCTGGTGTATAAGATTTATTTGATTTATATGGGATTAATGCAACGTTCTTACCGGCCGTAAACACAACTTCACAGCCTGTAAATTTGTCAAGAACGGTCTCAACGGTCGTATATATGACTGGTGAGTTGGGTGCCCCCAGAGACTTTTCAAACTTTGACCTTCACCTCTGATGACAACAAAGATGCAGAATACACGTGCTTTCGTTATAAAAACATGTTAATAAAGTGTTTCGGTACTCTGGATTTTGATAAATAACATTGGAAAACGTTTAACAAAGGAAATATGCATCACTAGCATGGCGGATAGCGAAATATTGTGATTTCTTTTATTTCTTTCTCTTTGTGATTTGTGTTTTGTTTACATACACACATAAACACACAGGTGGTGAATTGTTCAGAACGGTCAAAACTGTCCACTGTACTCACAGGTGGTGCGCACCATTCATGAATTTCCGTCTGATTGAAGCATAACCTTGCTTTCAACACTTTGCATAGGTTGTATCACAATGGGTAGGTTTAAGGACACAGTAAACCAGTACATACTAGTTGGTCAAGATTCTGCACTGTAAACTGCTGGGCAGTGGTGAGTACCAGCTTTCCCATATGGGGTCTGAGTTTTGAACTGCAGATCTCAGAGGTGGGAAGCGAGTTTGTTACTGCACCACCGAAACCCATTTTGAGAGGTGATGTACAAGGACACTGTGGTTATATATAAATTAGAAATTATCAGTATTTGCAGGAAGACTTCATATGTATGATTCATAACTAGCTGTACAGACTGAAATCCAAAAAGGACGTCAATAAAATTATATTTCCCGTACACACAATTTCCTATACAAGTACAAATTTATAGCTTCTGCAATGAAATGTATAAACCGTGAAAAATTAATCTGTAAGTATCAATTGCAGTGTAGTGTACATTATACCGTGTACATAGTACACATGGACCTGTAAATATATTTTAGTGGTAGTCATGAATTTAGCCTGGGAATTAATAATTTTACACTTACGTGAAATCTTAAGTTTTTCTCCTCGTGTGTATACTAAATCAGCTGATCACCAGTAACTTTAGATGCTTCATTATTATTTTTCTGTGTTTGGTCCTTTAATTTATTTTGTTCAACTTTCACTAAGTCCTTTTTGTCTTTTGTGTAATATATGGGTACTGTATGACTTTTGGAGTAACAGCCAGCCCTGACAAGATTTTTTTTTTCAGAGACTATCCCCCCTTACTCCAGAATGCTTGTGGTATAATGAACTCCTATAAGTTTCCAATTTAGATTTAACTGTTCAGGTTACTGATTGATACAAATACAAAGACTTTGAGCAAGTTTAAATTTATGTTGATAGTGGTGATTTTATTTATGTTCATATTCTACAAGACTGGATGTTAATTATTATTACAACCAGGCATCTCATGCTGTGTTTTGATGGAATACTGGTGTACTGGAAAAGAAATGATTTTTTTTAATGAGTGTATGAAACAGCTTACAAAAAAAAGGAAGAAAAGAAACAGAAAAAAAAGAATATAAAAGAAATTATAAGTTAATTTACTTAATAATATGTGAAAGTTGCTATGGTTTGAAGAACGTCAGATTATTCACAAGAAATGAACACTTTTTTTTTACATTTCTGTCTGTGAGGTCTACACAATTTCAGTGGGAATTTTTGTTTGAAACAGTCTTTATTGTAGAGTAAGAAATCTAAAATTCGCCACATATCTGAAATTCGCCACTTGTGAAAATACTAATAAAATAAATGAATTGTGGTGAGATTTGTTGACTGTATAGTAAATTAAGGCTTTTTGAACTGAAAGATACCAATTTTTAGACAAAAACATCATTTTCTTCATAAAATTAACTAAGGTTTTAGGGGTGGCGAATTTTAGATTCCTGGCGAATTTTAGATTTCTTACTCTCTATGATGTGTATTCGATGTTTTTGTTGTGTTCCTTTAATCTGAGGCTGGTTTTGTGTTGGGTAAAGCTTTTATTTCTTTTGATAAAACACTATGTTGCCAGTGTACAAAGTGTACTGGAAAACTTTCAAGGTCCACTGGGGCTGCAAAACAAAAATTTTGCAAGACCGTAGCAAAATTTGCCAGTCTGTACTCAGAATCAACATTGAGTTTCAAAATTGACCAACTGGCATTTGCTAAAAGAATAAATTGGTTAAGGTTATTTTCTATAATAGCAAAAATGTGAAAAAAGTGAAAGTAACATTAATTTCAGTAATTAAAAAAAATGTATTAAGTTTTTTTTTTATGTCAGCTGACTTGTCAGTCAGCTGACATTATGTCATCACTCTGCGGCGTGGGCGTCCGCGTCCGCGTCCGCGTGAACAACTTCTTCTCCAAAACTACAAGGCCTAGAGACATGCTGTTTTTTTTAAAAGATACCTTATCTATCGAGGATGAAAAATTGTTCAAGGCATGCAAATCTGTCTGTTCGTCTGTTTGCTAGAGACATTACAAGGGGGGTACCCCCACCAAAAGTGTGAAAATTTCAACTTTTTATCACAATTTTCTCAGTGACTATTGCAGGGATTTCTCTCATATCTTGCATATATGTACTAGGCCAGAGGTAGATTCTCTTGTGTGAGTATGAGACCTGGATCTGTCTTACTTTTTTTTAAATAAATTTTTTTAATAATTTTTAATGCATTAAAATTCATGAAATCATGCACTAAATCACTTATAACTTCAAAAGTGTTGCATTTACAGCATTTTGTGAAAATATGTTGTTCAGCTACTTTTTTCATAGCTACAATATGGTGAGTAAGTTGGGTGTCTGTCTCAATAGCTAAGTGAGTAATAGCTACTTTTGGGCTTTTCAGTAACTTCCATTATGAGTAAAATCACTTGTAACTTAAAAACTATTGCATTTAGAGAATTTCGTATAAATATGTTATTCAGCTACTTTTGGGCCAGCTATAACATAGTGAAATTTCAGACCTGTAACTCATGGCATAGCTGAGTAATAGCTACTTTTAGGTTATCACTGTTGAGTAAATCGCTTATAACTTGAAAACTATTGCATTTAGAGAATTTTGTATAAATATGTTATTCAGCTACTTTTGGGTCAGCTATAACATAGTAAAATTTCAGACCTGTAGCTCATGGCATAGCTGAGTAATAGCTACTTTTAGGTTATCACTGTTGAGTAAATCACTTATAACTTGAAAAGTGTTGCATTTAGAGCATTTTGTTAAAATATGTTATTCAGCTACTTTTTTCATAGCTACAATATGGTGAGTAAGTTGGGTGTCTGTCTCAATAGCTAAGTGAGTAATAGCTACTTTTGGGCTTTTCAGTAACTTCCATTATGAGTAAAATCACTTGTAACTTAAAAACTATTGCATTTAGAGAATTTCGTATAAATATGTTATTCAGCTACTTTTGGGCCAGCTATAACATAGTGAAATTTCAGACCTGTAGCTCATGGCATAGCTGAGTAATAGCTACTTTTAGGTTATCACTGTTGAGTAAATCGCTTATAACTTGAAAACTATTGCATTTAGAGAATTTCGTATAAATATGTTATTCAGCTACTTTTGGGTCAGCTATAACATAGTAAAATTTCAGACCTGTAGCTCATGGCATAGCTGAGTAATAGCTACTTTTAGGTTATCACTGTTGAGTAAATCACTTATAACTTGAAAAGTGTTGCATTTAGAGCATTTTGTTAAAATATGTTCTTCAGCTACTTTTTTCATAGCTACAATATGGTGAGTAAGTTGGGTGTCAATCTCAATAGCTAAGTGAGTAATAGCTACTTTTGGGCTTTTCAGTAACTTCCATCATGAGTAAAATCACTTGTAACTTAAAAACTATTGCATTTAGAGAATTTCGTATAAATATGTTATTCAGCTACTTTTGGGCCAGCTATAACATAGTAAAATTTCAGACCTGTAGCTCATGGCATAGCTGAGTAATAGCTACTTTTAGGTTATCACTGTTGAGTAAATCACTTATAACTTGAAAACTATTGCATTTAGAGTATTTTGTTTCAATATGTTATTCACCTATTTTGGGGTCAGCTATAACATAGTGAAGTTTCAGACCTGTGGCTCATTTCATAGCTGAGTAATAGCTACTTTGAAGTTCTCACTGTTGAGTAAATCAGTTATAATTGGAAAACTATTGCATTTACAGAAATTTGTGCAAATATGTTATTCAGCTACTTTTGGGTCAGCTATAACATAGTGAAATTATAGACCTATAGCTCATGGCACAACTGAGCAATAGCTATTCTCAGGTACTGACTGTTGAGTAAATCAGCTATAACTTGAAAAATATTGCATTTGGAGTATTTTGTTAAAATATATTGTTCACCTACTTTTGGGTCAGCTATAACATAGTGAAATTACAGACCTATAGCTCATGGCATAGTGGAGCAATAGCTATTTTCAGGTTCTCACTATTGAGTAAATCAGTTGTAGCTTGAAAACTATTGCATTTACAGTAGTTTGCTTAAATATGTTGTTCACCTACTTTTGGGTTAGCTATAACATAGTAAAATTTCAGACATGTAGCTCATTGCATAGCTGAGTAATAGTTCCTTTGAGGTTCTCACTGTTGAGTAAATCAGTTGTAACTTGAAAACTATTACATTTAGAGTAATTTGTTAAATATGTTATTCACAGAATTTTTGGTCAGCTATAACATAGTGAAATTGCAGACCTCTATGTCGTGGCATAGCTGAGCAATAGCTACTTTCAGGTTCTCACTGTTGAGTAAATCATTGTATCCACTGGATAGCCGCAGTGTGTAGAGAGAGATTTCACCATTACTGCTCTGATGAAAAAGAATATTATAGCTAGCTTTCTTAAGTTTGCAGTATATATTAATAACCATAAAATGTTGTCTGGGAATATTTTTGGCCTCATTTTGAGAAACAAGATGGCCGTCACAGGTGTTTTTTGTCAGTCATGAAAAGTGCTTATATCTCCCTTATTATTGATCCTAGAGGTTTGGGATGATAAACCAACCTGTAGGAAATCATGGGGTGGGAATCTTTTGGTGTGGTCAGATTTGACCTTCAATGACCCCTCCTTCAAGGTCAAACAAGGATAGCCAAACTTAAAAGTGCTTATAGCTCACTTATTATTGGTCCCAGAGGTTTGGGATGGTAAACAGACAGGAAATCATGGGCTGTGAATCTGTTGATATGGTCCGATTTGACCTTGGAACCCTCCTTCAAGGTCAAATGAGGATAGCGAAAATTAAAAGTGCCTACAACTCGCTTATTATTGGTGACAGAGATTTGGGATGGTAAACCATCCCATAGGAAATCATTGGCTCAGAATCTTTTGGTATGGTCAGATTTGACCTTTGGACCCCTCCTTCAAGGTCAAATGAGGACAGCCAAGCTTAAAAGTGCTTATAACTCATTTATAATTGGTCCTACAGGTTTGGAATGGTAAACCATAGGAAATCATGGGCTGGGAATGTATTTGTGTGGTTAGATTTGACCTTGGACCCCTTCTTCAAGGTCGAACGAGGATATTGCATTTGTAGTATTTCTTTAAATATGTTTTAACCTATTTTTTACACTTAAACAATTACCTTGTTATTTTCCTGCATAATACCATTTACAGGGCACAACTTTTTTATCCTTTTCTTCTGTCAGCTTCGGAATTTCTTTCGAACTTGCTGTTCAGTTACCATTTACTGTATTTCTGTACAGCCCTTTTCCTGATAATTATTCTGTCCTCTAATCACCTTCACAAATCAAAAACACTCAGTCAGCTGACACAGTGCCCGTTCACGGGCACTCTCCTCTTGTTTAAGTTACAGAATATCCAGACCTGTTACTCTAGACAGATACAGATCTATGCAAATAGTTACCACTGTCAGATGGGGGTAGGGGGGTGGGGGTAGGTGTTAATTATGTCCACCCCCCTGGGGGGTGGATATATTATTTTTGCTTTTTTCGCCGTCCGATGTCCGATGTCCGATGTCCGGCGTCCGGCGTCCGATGTCTGGCGTCACGCATGGTTTCCGCTCATTTAAAGGAAAAGTATTAGAGCTATTGTCACCAAATTTGGTATGCAGGCTTATTGGGTCAGTAGCTTGCTTGGGATTGCTTTTGGCTGTTGTACCTCTTTTGCTTACTGAGTAATACTTAAGTACAGCTATTTTCAGTACCCATTGGTTTCCGTGCATTTAAGCCAAAATAATTAAAGATATTTTACTACAATTTTGAATACAAGATTGTTATGTCCATAGCTCGCTTGGTATTGCATTTGGGACTGATAGCTTTGTCAGTACATGAGTAATAGCCATTTAGGTACTTCATTGTGTATTTTCAGTACTACTTTTGAGTAATTTGCTTCTATCTCCTTAACCGTGCGAGATAGAGCGATTTCGGCAAAATTTTCGACCCGCAGGGTATCTGAGGAGTGTAGTCTTTGCAATTTTCAAAAAATTTTCCCCTCCCCAAAAATGGCGGCCATTTTGAATTTTCGAATTTTTGCCAAAAATGGCAAAACACAAATTTGCTTCTATCTCCTTAACCGTGCGAGATAGAGCGATTTCGTCGAAATTTTCGACCCACAGGGTATCTAAGGAATGTAATATTTGCAATTTTCCAAAAATTTTCCCCTCCCCAAAAATGGCGGCCATTTTGAATTTTCGAATTTTTGCCAAAAATGGCAAAACACAAATTTGCTTCTATCTCCTTAACCGTGCGAGATAGAGCGATTTCGTCGAAATTTTCGACCCACAGGGTATCTAAGGAATGTAATATTTGCAATTTTCAAAAAAATTTCCCCTCCCCAAAAATGGCGGCCATTTTGAATTTTCGAATTTTTGCCAAAAATGGCAAAACACAAATTTGCTTCTATCTCCTTAACCGTGCGAGATAGAGCGATTTCGGCAAAATTTTCGACCCACAGGGGATCTAAGGAATGCAATCTTTGCAATTTTCCAAAAATTTTCCCCTCCCCAAAAATGGCGGCCATTTTGAATTTTCGAATTTTTGCCAAAAATGGCAAAACACTAATTTGCTTCTATCTCCTTAACCGTGCGAGATAGAGCGATTTCGGCAAAATTTTCGACACACAGGGTATCTAAGCAATGCAATCTTTGCAATTTTCAAAATATTTTCCCCTCCCCAAAAATGGCGGCCATTTTGAATTTTCGAATTTTTGCCAAAAATGGCAAAACACAAATTTGCTTCTATCTCCTTAACCGTGCGAGATAGAGCGATTTCGGCAAAATTTTCGACACACAGGGTATCTAAGCAATGCAATCTTTGCAATTTTCCAAAAATTTTCCCCTCCCCAAAAATGGCGGCCAGTTTGAATTTTCGAATTTTTGCCAAAAATGGCAAAACACAAATTTGCTTCTATCTCCTTAACCGTGCGAGATAGAGCGATTTCGTCGAAATTTTCGACCCACAGGGTATCTAAGGAATGTAATATTTGCAATTTTCAAAAAAATTTCCCCTCCCCAAAAATGGCGGCCATTTTGAATTTTCGAATTTTTGCCAAAAATGGCAAAACACAAATTTGCTTCTATCTCCTTAACCGTGCGAGATAGAGCGATTTCGTCGAAATTTTCGACCCACAGGGTATCTAAGGAGTGTAATATTTGCAATTTTCAAAAAAATTTCCCCTCCCCAAAAATGGCGGCCATTTTGAATTTTCGAATTTTTGCCAAAAATGGCAAAACACAAATTTGCTTCTATCTCCTTAACCGTGCGAGATAGAGCGATTTCGGCAAAATTTTCGACCCACAGGGGATCTAAGGAATGCAATCTTTGCAATTTTCCAAAAATTTTCCCCTCCCCAAAAATGGCGGCCATTTTGAATTTTCGAATTTTTGCCAAAAATGGCAAAACACTAATTTGCTTCTATCTCCTTAACCGTGCGAGATAGAGCGATTTCGTCGAAATTTTCGACCCACAGGGTATCTAAGGAATGCAATCTTTGCAATTTTCAAAAAATTTTCCCCTCCCCAAAAATGGCGGCCATTTTGAATTTTCCAATTTTTGCCAAAAATGGGAAAACACAAATTTGCTTCTATCTCCTTAACCGTGCGAGATAGAGCGATTTCGTCGAAATTTTCGACCCACAGGGTATCTAAGGAATGCAATCTTTGCAATTTTCCAAAAATTTTCCCCTCCCCAAAAATGGCGGCCATTTTGAATTTTCGAATTTTTGCCAAAAATGGCAAAACACAAATTTGCTTCTATCTCCTTAACCGTGCGAGATAGAGCGATTTCATCGAAATTTTCGACCCACAGGGTATCTAAGGAATGTAATATTTGCAATTTTCAAAAAAATTTCCCCTCCCCAAAAATGGCGGCCATTTTGAATTTTCGAATTTTTGCCAAAAATGGCAAAACACAAATTTGCTTCTATCTCCTTAACCGTGCGAGATAGAGCGATTTCGGCAAAATTTTCGACACACAGGGTATCTAACCAATGCAATCTTTGCAATTTTCAAAATATTTTCCCCTCCCCAAAAATGGCGGCCATTTTGAATTTTTGAATTTTTGCCAAAAATGGCAAAACACAAATTTGCTTCTATCTCCTTAACCGTGCGAGATAGAGCGATTTCGTCGAAATTTTCGACCCACAGGGTATCTAAGGAATGTAATATTTGCAATTTTCAAAAAATTTTCCCCTCCCCAAAAATGGCGGCCATTTTGAATTTTCGAATTTTTGCCAAAAATGGCAAAACACAAATTTGCTTCTATCTCCTTAACCGTGCGAGATAGAGCGATTTCGTCGAAATTTTCGACCCACAGGGTATCTAAGGAATGTAATATTTGCAATTTTCAAAAAAATTTCCCCTTCCCAAAAATGGCGGCCATTTTGAATTTTCGAATTTTTGCCAAAAATGGCAAAACACAAATTTGCTTCTATCTCCTTAACCGTGCGAGATAGAGCGATTTCGGCAAAATTTTCGACCCACAGGGGATCTAAGGAATGCAATCTTTGCAATTTTCCAAAAATTTTCCCCTCCCCAAAAATGGCGGCCATTTTGAATTTTCGAATTTTTGCCAAAAATGGCAAAACACTAATTTGCTTCTATCTCCTTAACCGTGCGAGATAGAGCGATTTCGGCAAAATTTTCGACGCACAGGGTATCTAAGCAATGCAATCTTTGCAATTTTCAAAATATTTTCCCCTCCCCAAAAATGGCGGCCATTTTGAATTTTCGAATTTTTGCCAAAAATGGCAAAACACAAATTTGCTTCTATCTCCTTAACCGTGCGAGATAGAGCGATTTCGTCGAAATTTTCGACCCACAGGGTATCTAAGGAATGCAATCTTTGCAATTTTCAAAAAATTTTCCCCTCCCCAAAAATGGCGGCCATTTTGAATTTTCGAATTTTTGCCAAAAATGGCAAAACACAAATTTGCTTCTATCTCCTTAACCGTGCGAGATAGAGCGATTTCATCGAAATTTTCGACCCACAGGGTATCTAAGGAATGTAATATTTGCAATTTTCAAAAAATTTTCCCCTCCCCAAAAATGGCGGCCATTTTGAATTTTCGAATTTTTGCCAAAAATGGCAAAACACAAATTTGCTTCTATCTCCTTAACCGTGCGAGATAGAGCGATTTCGTCGAAATTTTCGACCCACAGGGTATCTAAGGAATGCAATCTTTGCAGTTTTCCAAAAATTTTCCCCTCCCCAAAAATGGCGGCCATTTTGAATTTTCGAATTTTTGCCAAAAATGGCAATACACAAATTTGCTTCTATCTCCTTAACCGTGCCAGATAGAGTGATTTCGTCAAAATTTTCGACCCACAGGGTATCTGAGCATTGTACTCTTGGTAATTTCTAAAAAATTTTCCCCTCCCCTAAAATGGCGGCCATTTTGAATTTTCAAATTTTTGCCAAAAATGGCAAAACACAAATTTGCTTCTATCTCCTTAACCATGCGAGATAGAGCGATTTCGGCAAAATTTTCGACACACAGGGTATCTAAGCAATGCAATCTTTGCAATTTTCCAAAAATTTTCCCCTCCCCAAAAATGGCGGCCATTTTGAATTTTCGAATTTTTGCCAAAAATGGCAAAACACAAATTTGCTTCTATCTCCTTAACCGTGCGAGATAGAGCGATTTCGTCGAAATTTTCGACCCACAGGGTATCTAAGGAATGTAATATTTGCAATTTTCAAAAAAATTTCCCCTCCCCAAAAATGGCGGCCATTTTGAATTTTCGAATTTTTGCCAAAAATGGCAAAACACAAATTTGCTTCTATCTCCTTAACCGTGCGAGATAGAGCGATTTCGTCGAAATTTTCGACCCACAGGGTATCTAAGGAATGTAATATTTGCAATTTTCAAAAAAATTTCCCCTCCCCAAAAATGGCGGCCATTTTGAATTTTCGAATTTTTGCCAAAAATGGCAAAACACAAATTTGCTTCTATCTCCTTAACCGTGCGAGATAGAGCGATTTCGGCAAAATTTTCGACCCACAGGGTATCTAAGGAATGCAATCTTTGCAATTTTCCAAAAATTTTCCCCTCCCCAAAAATGGCGGCCATTTTGAATTTTCGAATTTTTGCCAAAAATGGCAAAACACTAATTTGCTTCTATCTCCTTAACCGTGCGAGATAGAGCGATTTCGTCGAAATTTTCGACCCACAGGGTATCTAAGGAATGCAATCTTTGCAATTTTCAAAAAATTTTCCCCTCCCCAAAAATGGCGGCCATTTTGAATTTTCGAATTTTTGCCAAAAATGGGAAAACACAAATTTGCTTCTATCTCCTTAACCGTGCGAGATAGAGCGATTTCGTCGAAATTTTCGACCCACAGGGTATCTAAGGAATGCAATCTTTGCAATTTTCCAAAAATTTTCCCCTCCCCAAAAATGGCGGCCATTTTGAATTTTCGAATTTTTGCCAAAAATGGCAAAACACAAATTTGCTTCTATCTCCTTAACCGTGCGAGATAGAGCGATTTCATCGAAATTTTCGACCCACAGGGTATCTAAGGAATGTAATATTTGCAATTTTCAAAAAAATTTCCCCTCCCCAAAAATGGCGGCCATTTTGAATTTTCGAATTTTTGCCAAAAATGGCAAAACACAAATTTGCTTCTATCTCCTTAACCGTGCGAGATAGAGCGATTTCAGCAAAATTTTCGACACACAGGGTATCTAACCAATGCAATCTTTGCAATTTTCAAAATATTTTCCCCTCCCCAAAAATGGCGGCCATTTTGAATTTTTGAATTTTTGCCAAAAATGGCAAAACACAAATTTGCTTCTATCTCCTTAACCGTGCGAGATAGAGCGATTTCGTCGAAATTTTCGACCCACAGGGTATCTAAGGAATGTAATATTTGCAATTTTCAAAAAATTTTCCCCTCCCCAAAAATGGCGGCCATTTTGAATTTTCGAATTTTTGCCAAAAATGGCAAAACACAAATTTGCTTCTATCTCCTTAACCGTGCGAGATAGAGCGATTTCGTCGAAATTTTCGACCCACAGGGTATCTAAGGAATGTAATATTTGCAATTTTCAAAAAAATTTCCCCTCCCCAAAAATGGCGGCCATTTTGAATTTTCGAATTTTTGCCAAAAATGGCAAAACACAAATTTGCTTCTATCTCCTTAACCGTGCGAGATAGAGCGATTTCGGCAAAATTTTCGACCCACAGGGGATCTAAGGAATGCAATCTTTGCAATTTTCCAAAAATTTTCCCCTCCCCAAAAATGGCGGCCATTTTGAATTTTCGAATTTTTGCCAAAAATGGCAAAACACTAATTTGCTTCTATCTCCTTAACCGTGCGAGATAGAGCGATTTCGGCAAAATTTTCGACCCACAGGGTATCTAAGGAATGCAATCTTTGCAATTTTCCAAAAATTTTCCCCTCCCCAAAAATGGCGGCCATTTTGAATTTTCGAATTTTTGCCAAAAATGGCAAAACACAAATTTGCTTCTATCTCCTTAACCGTGCGAGATAGAGCGATTTCATCGAAATTTTCGACCCACAGGGTATCTAAGGAATGTAATCTTTGCAATTTTCAAAAAAATTTCCCCTCCCCAAAAATGGCGGCCATTTTGAATTTTTGAATTTTTGCCAAAAATGGCAAAACACAAATTTGCTTCTATCTCCTTAACCGTGCGAGATAGAGCGATTTCGTCGAAATTTTCGACCCACAGGGTATCTAAGGAATGTAATATTTGCAATTTTCAAAAAATTTTCCCCTCCCCAAAAATGGCGGCCATTTTGAATTTTCGAATTTTTGCCAAAAATGGCAAAACACAAATTTGCTTCTATCTCCTTAACCGTGCGAGATAGAGCGATTTCGTCGAAATTTTCGACCCACAGGGTATCTAAGGAATGTAATATTTGCAATTTTCAAAAAAATTTCCCCTTCCCAAAAATGGCGGCCATTTTGAATTTTCGAATTTTTGCCAAAAATGGCAAAACACAAATTTGCTTCTATCTCCTTAACCGTGCGAGATAGAGCGATTTCGGCAAAATTTTCGACCCACAGGGGATCTAAGGAATGCAATCTTTGCAATTTTCCAAAAATTTTCCCCTCCCCAAAAATGGCGGCCATTTTGAATTTTCGAATTTTTGCCAAAAATGGCAAAACACTAATTTGCTTCTATCTCCTTAACCGTGCGAGATAGAGCGATTTCGGCAAAATTTTCGACGCACAGGGTATCTAAGCAATGCAATCTTTGCAATTTTCAAAATATTTTCCCCTCCCCAAAAATGGCGGCCATTTTGAATTTTCGAATTTTTGCCAAAAATGGCAAAACACAAATTTGCTTCTATCTCCTTAACCGTGCGAGATAGAGCGATTTCGTCGAAATTTTCGACCCACAGGGTATCTAAGGAATGCAATCTTTGCAATTTTCAAAATATTTTCCCCTCCCCAAAAATGGCGGCCATTTTGAATTTTCGAATTTTTGCCAAAAATTGCAAAACACAAATTTGCTTCTATCTCCTTAACCGTGCGAGATAGAGCGATTTCGTCGAAATTTTCGACCCACAGGGTATCTAAGGAATGCAATCTTTGCAATTTTCCAAAAATTTTCCCCTCCCCAAAAATGGCGGCCATTTTGAATTTTCGAATTTTTGCCAAAAATTGCAAAACACAAATTTGCTTCTATCTCCTTAACCGTGCGAGATAGAGCGATTTCGTCGAAATTTTCGACCCACAGGGTATCTAAGGAATGCAATCTTTGCAATTTTCCAAAAATTTTCCCCTCCCCAAAAATGGCGGCCATTTTGAATTTTCGAATTTTTGCCAAAAATGGCAAAACACAAATTTGCTTCTATCTCCTTAACCGTGCGAGATAGAGCGATTTCATCGAAATTTTCGACCCACAGGGTATCTAAGGAATGTAATATTTGCAATTTTCAAAAAATTTTCCCCTCCCCAAAAATGGCGGCCATTTTGAATTTTCGAATTTTTGCCAAAAATGGCAAAACACAAATTTGCTTCTATCTCCTTAACCGTGCGAGATAGAGCGATTTCGTCGAAATTTTCGACCCACAGGGTATCTAAGGAATGCAATCTTTGCAGTTTTCCAAAAATTTTCCCCTCCCCAAAAATGGCGGCCATTTTGAATTTTCGAATTTTTGCCAAAAATGGCAATACACAAATTTGCTTCTATCTCCTTAACCGTGCCAGATAGAGTGATTTCGTCAAAATTTTCGACCCACAGGGTATCTGAGCATTGTACTCTTGGTAATTTCTAAAAAATTTTCCCCTCCCCTAAAATGGCGGCCATTTTGAATTTTCAAATTTTTGCCAAAAATGGCAAAACACAAATTTGCTTCTATCTCCTTAACCATGCGAGATAGAGCGATTTCGGCAAAATTTTCGACACACAGGGTATCTAAGCAATGCAATCTTTGCAATTTTCCAAAAATTTTCCCCTCCCCAAAAATGGCGGCCATTTTGAATTTTCGAATTTTTGCCAAAAATGGCAAAACACAAATTTGCTTCTATCTCCTTAACCGTGCGAGATAGAGCGATTTCGTCGAAATTTTCGACCCACAGGGTATCTAAGGAATGTAATATTTGCAATTTTCAAAAAAATTTCCCCTCCCCAAAAATGGCGGCCATTTTGAATTTTCGAATTTTTGCCAAAAATGGCAAAACACAAATTTGCTTCTATCTCCTTAACCGTGCGAGATAGAGCGATTTCGTCGAAATTTTCGACCCACAGGGTATCTAAGGAATGTAATATTTGCAATTTTCAAAAAAATTTCCCCTCCCCAAAAATGGCGGCCATTTTGAATTTTTGAATTTTTGCCAAAAATGGCAAAACACAAATTTGCTTCTATCTCCTTAACCGTGCGAGATAGAGCGATTTCGGCAAAATTTTCGACCCACAGGGTATCTAAGGAATGCAATCTTTGCAATTTTCCAAAAATTTTCCCCTCCCCAAAAATGGCGGCCATTTTGAATTTTCGAATTTTTGCCAAAAATGGCAAAACACTAATTTGCTTCTATCTCCTTAACCGTGCGAGATAGAGCGATTTCGTCGAAATTTTCGACCCACAGGGTATCTAAGGAATGCAATCTTTGCAATTTTCCAAAAATTTTCCCCTCCCCAAAAATGGCGGCCATTTTGAATTTTCGAATTTTTGCCAAAAATGGGAAAACACAAATTTGCTTCTATCTCCTTAACCGTGCGAGATAGAGCGATTTCGTCGAAATTTTCGACCCACAGGGTATCTAAGGAATGCAATCTTTGCAATTTTCCAAAAATTTTCCCCTCCCCAAAAATGGCGGCCATTTTGAATTTTCGAATTTTTGCCAAAAATGGCAAAACACAAATTTGCTTCTATCTCCTTAACCGTGCGAGATAGAGCGATTTCATCGAAATTTTCGACCCACAGGGTATCTAAGGAATGTAATATTTGCAATTTTCAAAAAAATTTCCCCTCCCCAAAAATGGCGGCCATTTTGAATTTTCGAATTTTTGCCAAAAATGGCAAAACACAAATTTGCTTCTATCTCCTTAACCGTGCGAGATAGAGCGATTTCAGCAAAATTTTCGACACACAGGGTATCTAACCAATGCAATCTTTGCAATTTTCAAAATATTTTCCCCTCCCCAAAAATGGCGGCCATTTTGAATTTTTGAATTTTTGCCAAAAATGGCAAAACACAAATTTGCTTCTATCTCCTTAACCGTGCGAGATAGAGCGATTTCGTCGAAATTTTCGACCCACAGGGTATCTAAGGAATGTAATATTTGCAATTTTCAAAAAATTTTCCCCTCCCCAAAAATGGCGGCCATTTTGAATTTTCGAATTTTTGCCAAAAATGGCAAAACACAAATTTGCTTCTATCTCCTTAACCGTGCGAGATAGAGCGATTTCGTCGAAATTTTCGACCCACAGGGTATCTAAGGAATGTAATATTTGCAATTTTCAAAAAAATTTCCCCTCCCCAAAAATGGCGGCCATTTTGAATTTTCGAATTTTTGCCAAAAATGGCAAAACACAAATTTGCTTCTATCTCCTTAACCGTGCGAGATAGAGCGATTTCGGCAAAATTTTCGACCCACAGGGGATCTAAGGAATGCAATCTTTGCAATTTTCCAAAAATTTTCCCCTCCCCAAAAATGGCGGCCATTTTGAATTTTCGAATTTTTGCCAAAAATGGCAAAACACTAATTTGCTTCTATCTCCTTAACCGTGCGAGATAGAGCGATTTCGGCAAAATTTTCGACGCACAGGGTATCTAAGCAATGCAATCTTTGCAATTTTCAAAATATTTTCCCCTCCCCAAAAATGGCGGCCATTTTGAATTTTCGAATTTTTGCCAAAAATGGCAAAACACAAATTTGCTTCTATCTCCTTAACCGTGCGAGATAGAGCGATTTCGTCGAAATTTTCGACCCACAGGGTATCTAAGAAATGCAATCTTTGCAATTTTCAAAAAATTTTCCCCTCCCCAAAAATGGCGGCCATTTTGAATTTTCGAATTTTTGCCAAAAATTGCAAAACACAAATTTGCTTCTATCTCCTTAACCGTGCGAGATAGAGCGATTTCGTCGAAATTTTCGACCCACAGGGTATCTAAGGAATGCAATCTTTGCAATTTTCCAAAAATTTTCCCCTCCCCAAAAATGGCGGCCATTTTGAATTTTCGAATTTTTGCCAAAAATGGCAAAACACAAATTTGCTTCTATCTCCTTAACCGTGCGAGATAGAGCGATTTCATCGAAATTTTCGACCCACAGGGTATCTAAGGAATGTAATATTTGCAATTTTCAAAAAATTTTCCCCTCCCCAAAAATGGCGGCCATTTTGAATTTTCGAATTTTTGCCAAAAATGGCAAAACACAAATTTGCTTCTATCTCCTTAACCGTGCGAGATAGAGCGATTTCGTCGAAATTTTCGACCCACAGGGTATCTAAGGAATGCAATCTTTGCAGTTTTCCAAAAATTTTCCCCTCCCCAAAAATGGCGGCCATTTTGAATTTTCGAATTTTTGCCAAAAATGGCAAAACACAAATTTGCTTCTATCTCCTTAACCGTGCCAGATAGAGTGATTTCGTCAAAATTTTCGACCCACAGGGTATCTGAGCATTGTACTCTTGGTAATTTCTAAAAAATTTTCCCCTCCCCTAAAATGGCGGCCATTTTGAATTTTCAAATTTTTGCCAAAAATGGCAAAACACAAATTTGCTTCTATCTCCTTAACCATGCGAGATAGAGCGATTTCGTCGAAATTTTCAACCCACAGGGTATCTAAGGAATGTAATCTTTGCAATTTTCAAAAAATTTTCCCCTCCCCAAAAATGGCAGCCATTTTGAATTTTCGAATTTTTGCCCAAAATGGAAAAACACAAACTGGCCTTAACCGTGCAAAATAGAGTTATTTTGTTGAAATTTTCGACCCATAGGGTATCTAAGAAATGTACTCTTGGCAATTTTCAAAAAAATTTCCTTTTCCCAATAATGGCGGCCATTTTGAATTTTCAAATTTTTGCCAAAAATAGAAAAACAGGAATTGGCTTCTATCTTCTTAACCGTGCAAGATAGAGTGATTTCGTCAAAATTTTCAACCCAACCAATGCAAAAAGGCATGAAGCTGAAATAAATTACATCTACACTATCAAATATTTAAGCATCATTGATATATTTTACAAATGAAACAGGGTCTTGTAAGACTACTGTACAATTTGGGCAAAAGGTTCATGGGTGGACATTACACATGATAATGTGTGTTCTTCTATGCTATCCTGTTTCTATTCGCATCTACTATCAACAGGGCGGCCTATTTCTAGTATTTTTCATTGTATGTAGCACATGGTAGAACAGGTTCTTATTTAAAAGTTGTTAGAAAAATAGTTTAGGATTCTGTTTTCCTTTTTTTTACCAACCATCACACTGTTTACATGTATATGAAATAAATTATTCTATAAAGATATGCAAGGTACTTTTCATTATCCATTTGAACCAAGCATTGACCCCTTAAAAACCATATATGTTGACCAGCAGCCGACAGGAATGTGTAGGGAAATGCCCTCCGAGAATCATAGTGCACTAAGGAAGGACCTTGAACAAGGTCTATGTACAAGTAAAAGTTGCCTATAACTCGTACTAACACTGTATAATAGAGGCTGTAGGTATATGAAATAAATAGATCACCTAAATCCTCTTCAAAAATGGAAATTCATGTGATGTTTTTCCTTCACAAAATAAATTTATTTGAATAAAATTATTCAATTAAATAAAAAAAAAAACCACATGGATTTTCCTGACCCACCAACAGTGTAACTTGAATCATGGATTTTTGACATTCAGTTTATAGTCGTTTACAGAGTCCACCTTGTCCTTATATATTAGTCTACTTTATGTCTTCTATCACTATATGATACGCCATGCCATGGTGGCGCTGTGGTAACACACTTGCCTCCCACCTTTGAGGTCTGCTGTTCAAGTCCCGGACCATGTGTGTTAAAGGTGATAATTGCTTACAGATGGTCGGCCGTTTTCAGTTTAGGATATTGACCAAGTGTATGTACTGGTTTCCTCAGCCCCTTCAACTACCCATGGTGATATGACCTAATACAGTTTTTGCAACTGATGTTAAAACACAAATAAATAAACATGTAAGATAATAAGATATAGGACTGGTATAAGTAATGAAGCCCTTGTTAAGTATAAACAACTTTTTGGCAACAATTTAAAGGATATATGGTGTAAGGATAAATTAAGTCTTCTTAGTATTTTAAATACTCGATGTTTTGTGTTTAGCTATAACCTGTCCATTGCTTACGCCAGAAGCACAGAAGCAATTGTATCTCAAAGAATTTAAATTACACTGACTTGGATATTTGTCTTGTGTTCAATATTTTTTATACTGACAGGGTTCTTAAGACTCCTTATTTTTGGGCCTCATAACCATGTTATTTATACAATAAATATATACAGTAAAGTCCTTTTATTAATAAATCAAATCTGGAGGACTTTACCAGAAGTACTTCTGCTGATTAACCCTAAGTTCCTAACTAATAAAATCCTTGTATTTAGACTAACATGTCCATTTTAATGAGATAACTTAGGTTAAAAGGTTTTTAAAATTAACAAGACTTATCTGTGTCTGCTGTGGAGATGATACATATCATTGGAACGATTGGGCCCAGCTGCTTAAAGGTCACCTTAAATTTAAGGTTTTCCTTAGCCTTGCCACGCTAGGTTTTCCTTAAATTTCTCACTCAGTTTCACAAAGCCTCCCTATTCCTGGTGCATTAAAGGGATTTTGTTGGTCAAAAATTCTCCACAGGAACTAGCTTAAAATTCTTCAGTCTCATGTATCAGAATAATATAAGTAACTTTTCTGACATCTTACTGTCATACAAGTGGTTATCCTAAACATTTTGAACCTTTTCTTTAACCCGGATACAGTGTGTACAATACTTGTGGAAGTCAAGCAGATGGTGTGGTGCTTGAAGTACTACACTCTGCCTCATCAGTATAGAAATCTGCTAAGCATTTTGATCTGGACTTTGTATATGGTGCTCCAATGATTTGAAATGATCTGCCATATGATGCATGTTCAGCCAATTCTCCCTCCTCGTTCAAAAATAAGGTCAAAACTTTTCTCTTTGCAAAAGCTATATAATTACCAGTAGAATTAGTATTCTTTTAGGCCAAGAATTCCCAACATCAGAATACATTTCAACAAAAAAGTATTTAATGACTTAATATTACTTTTCTACTAGAGAGCAAATTCTACATGAAGGGGTTCAGGTGTAAAATAATGACTTATTTGTTTTTTTTTTGCCTTTTGGTATCTAGTTTTAAATTGAAAAGAACTTTCTAAAGCTTTCAAAAACAAATTTGTTGACATTTGCTATAAGCCCTGAAAATTCTTCAGCTGTAATTTAAGAGTTTTACATAGTCACAGTCACCTATAGATTTCAGAAAATGACAAAGTTCAAGATATCACATGATCTAGGTCATTCTATCTAATTGCTAACACATGCCTAATGTTGACATTTCTCCACTTTCAGAAGCTGTAAAATAATTATTGAATTAAGTGCCACATGATATAGGTTATAAAATACGTTTTATTATATTTTTGTCTTACTTTTTGAAATAGTTGATGAAACCTTTTCGTTGCTTCTCATGATAAAAAACAAGCTCTTCTTTCAATACTTTGGTTTCAGGGTAATGGTTTTCATGCAATTTGGCAGAAAGTTTGACATTTTAAGAGAAGTCTTTGTGTCAAGCCTTGTATAAGTTTTGGTTGCTTAGCTGAAAAGAGCAAAGTTGTTGAATTACTGGAAACAGTTGTGGCAGAAAAGCAGTTTGTAGCAGTTTTAAGGGGAGAAATCACTTTTTTGACAATCTGCACAATTGTGGGTGTTAAAAATTTAAAACATTTTTGAAGCATAGTAACTGTTAAAATATGTTATATTCTCACAGACTGGCACTAATCTGCACTAACTTCTTGTGAACATCACGATTTGAAGCAGAAACATTTTTTATAAGAATGCACTTTATTTATGATTGCTGTACGTATTTCTAGTCTATAACAAAAATTGTACAGTATTTTTTGGCTGTAACATTTTTTTCTTCACTCACATGAATTTGATAAATGCCTGAAATATTGCAATTTTTCGCATCAAATTAGTAAACTACAATATTTCAGTGCAGCATTTTACAAGTTAATTTGCTGCATTTTGCAAAATTTTCTCCTTCAAACCTTAGAACACTTCTTATTTTTCAAACACACACAAGATATACTTTGATAATGAAAACCTGTGAGGATTCATACTGGGTCTTTATTTTTTATGTCATTTGGATACATTTTGACACATTTCTATCTTTTTCCCATGTGTATGTCACAAAATATATACAATTTTTTTGTCATAAGTTAGCATATGTCTTCATTTAGTCATACTAATGGCTGATTCACACTGGAACGAATCCGTATATACGGATTCGTTGAGTGGTATAAATCAACAGGAGGGTTCATATTGCACCGAATCAGGATCTGTATCCAGAAATTCGGTCGGGATCTAAATCTGCACGAATCTTTTTTCTAATTTTCACCCAGATTTTACACCGAATCAATAAACCAAACAGACAATTGTACAGAAAAGTTAACAGCAGTGAAAGTTTCCCCTGTAAACAAACCATAAAGCATGTGCAGGAAATATATATACACATTTACCGGTATATTATAAAATTTGTGGAATTGTAGCCTCACAGTAAAATGTGTCAAAGCCAAATGGAGTTTAAATACTTGCCAGACTAACTGCTGTGAAAAGTGTGAGTTTTATAGCTTATTTATTGCATTGTCCACTACAAAGTTGTTTCTCTGATATTTTTTTATGTCAAAACAAGTGGAAAATTGTGCAGCTTTTGGATGAATTATTCGCTGCAATATGAATGGAAAATGTTAAAAATACAGCCAAAATTAAGTGACAGATTCGGCCGAATATACGGATACGTTGCAGTATGAATCAGCCATTAGCCTATGAAAGTCAGTCACCACTATATGTGAACAAAATCAGGACCCATATACGATTTAAAAATTATTTGTCATGGAGGCCCCTTATTGTTAAAATGTCTAAAATTTTTAAGAATTGGAATTTTTTAATTCTTTTCAATTCTTCTATACATTAAAAAAAGACTAGGAAGGGAAAAAATTGCTGTTGTTAGCAGAAGAAACCTAATTAATCAATTCTGTACCAAATCTAATCTAATTTAATAAGGACTTTCAAAGCACTTATACATAAACATGTTAAGAGTTGTTCTATCAACATAGAAAGACCACATCAGAGAAGAGACGGAGGCGGGTGGCTATATCTGATAGGCTTTTTGAACACGTCAGGGGAGTTTTAAGCTTTGTAATGAAAGAGGCAATAGGGGTTAAAACAAACGGATACCCAAATAGACTGGCCCCATTGAAAGCACATTACTTTGATTTTTTTAGCAAATAAGATTTTTCCAAAAATGTGCACACTAAAGCAACACGTGAATATTTTTTTCATTTTGTATTCTGATATTTGCAAGCTCTTACAACTGTCCAATATTTACAGTGTCTGTAACAAAAAATATTCAGATAAAAAAAAAAAAACAATGTTAAATTACGGATGCATTTACATTCAATTTAGTGACAAATTCCTGTGTGTCAATATGTGTCAAATAATTTAACTTTACTATTGTACAGTTTGGATTCAAATTACTGTTCTTAAAATGGTGTCAATTATAGGACACATCATTACTTGTACATGATGTTCCAAATTGCTTCTTAAATTTCCATCTGAGGTAGCAGGGTGACTGAACATTTTTCGTTGTTTTAAATTTTTATTTAACCAAGTGCTGTTTGTCTCGGGTTTCTAAAATATCACATTGCAAAAGAAACCAACGTAGTTGTTCACTGCATCATGTTACTCCATTCCTCTCAAAGACAAGTCACACTATTTTAGTCTTAACATACATGAAAAATATTTATTTGTCTTGTGCACAATATTAAGTTATGTAGTTAAGCGTCCCGCAAGGGACGCTTGTTTGTGTATGGGAGAGCTTCAGGCTCCGCCGGCTCCGCCGGCTCCGGCGGCTCCGCCGGCTCCGCCGGCTCCGCATTTTGTTTTCCTTATAACTCTGTAACCGTTAGGCGGATTCTTTTCAAATTTGGCAGGTTTAGGCAGTAGCCTTGGGGAATTTTTTTGAATATGCTGCAGTGACATTTCAACCAATCAGAGAGGTCACATGACCAAAAATGTCTTTTTTCGATGGGGAAGCTTGTCCGGATGATAACTTGAAAGCAATTTTATCAATTCACCTGAAACTTGGCAAATACATTCATTCTATTAAAATCTGGAAATCATTAGATTTTGGCATTGATTGGTCAAGAAATGGCCGAGTAATTAATGATTAATTAATCATTACGAATTTTCCAAATAAGGAAAACACAAAAATGCTTATATCTCGAAAACCGTGCTAGATAGAGCGATTTCGACGAAATTTTTGACCCGCAGGGTATCTCTGCGGAGTAGTTTTCCCAATTTTCAAAAAATTTTTGTCTCGTCCAAAATGGCGGCCATTTTGAATTTTCGAAATTTTCGCAAAAATTGCAAAACACAAAAATGCTTATATCTCAAAAACCGTGCTAGATAGAGCAATTTCGACAAAATTTTTGACCCGCAGGGTATCTCTGCGGAGTACTTTTCCCAATTTTCAAAAAATTTTTGTCTCGCCAAAAATGGCGGCCATTTTGAATTTTCGAAATTTTCGTAAAAATTGCAAAACACAAAAATGCTTATATCTCGAAAACCGTGCTAGATAGAGCGATTTCGACGAAATTTTTGACCCACAGGGTATCTCTGCAGTGTAGTTATCCCAATTTTGAAAAAAATTTTGTCTCGCCAAAAATGGCGGCCATTTTGAATTTTCGAATTTTTCGCAAAAATTGCAAAACATAAAAATGCTTATATCTCGAAAACCCTGCAAGATAGAGCGATTTCGACGAAATTTTTGATCCACAGGGTATATCTGCAGAGTAGCCATGCCAATTTTCAAAAAAATTTTGTCTTGCCAAAAATGGCGGCCATTTTACTCACCTACTCAAAATGAGTAAATGCGAATTATCTCTAAAAGTATTGCAGACAGCCAATTTTTCTCAAATAACTCATTCACCTACTTTTGGGAGAGCTTTCACTTGGTGAAGTTTCAGACCCATAGCTAATTACTCACCTACTCAAAATGAGTAAATGCGAATTATCTCTAAAAGTATTGCAGATAGCCAATTTTTGTCAAATTAATCATTCGCCTACTTTTGGGAGAGCTTTCACTTGGTGAAGTTTCAGACCCATAGCTAATTACTCACCTACTCAAAATGAGTAAATGCGAATTATCTCTAAAAGTATTGCAGATAGCCAATTTTTCTCAAATAACTCATTCACCTACTTTTGGGAGAGCTTTCACTCTGTGAAGTTTCAGACCCATAGCTAATTACTCACCTACTGAAAATGAGTAAATGCGAATTATCTCTAAAAGTATTGCAGATAGCCAATTTTTCTCAAATAACTCATTCACCTACTTTTGGGAGAGCTTTCACATGGTGAAGTTTCAGACCCATAGCTAATTATTTACCTACTCAAAATGAGTAAATGCTAATTATCTGTAAAAGTATTGCGGATACCCAATTTTTATCAAATAACTCATTCATCTACTTGTGGGAGAGCTTTCACATGGTGAAGTTTCAGACCCATAGCTAATTACTCACCTACTCAAAATGAGTAAATGCGAATTATCTCTAAAAATATTGCAGATAGCCAATTTTTCTCAAATAAATCATTCACCTACTTTTGGGAGAGCTTTCACTTGGTGAAGTTTCAGACCCATAGCTAATTACTCACCTACTCAAAATGAGTAAATGCGAATTATCTCTAAAAGTATTGTAGATAGCCAATTTTTCTCAAATTAATCATTCACCTACTTTTGGGAGAGCTTTCACTTGGTGAAGTTTCAGACCCATAGCTAATTACTCACCTACTCAAAATGAGTAAATGCGAATTACCTCTAAAAGTATTGCAGATAGCCAATTTTTCTCAAATAACTCATTCACCTACTTTTGGGAGAGCTTTCACTTGGTGAAGTTTCACACCCATAGCTAATTACTCACCTACTCAAAATGAGTAAATGCGAATTATCTCTAAAAGTATTGCAGATAGCCAATTTTTCTCAAATAACTCATTCACCTACTTTTGGGAGAGCTTTCACTTGGTGAAGTTTCACACCCATAGCTAATTACTCACCTACTCAAAATGAGTAAATGCGAATTATCTCTAAAAGTATTGCAGATAGCCAATTTTTCTCAAATAACTCATTCACCTACTTTTGGGAGAGCTTTCACTTGGTGAAGTTTCACACCCATAGCTAATTACTCACCTACTCAAAATGAGTAAATGCGAATTATCTCTAAAAGTATTGCAGATAGCCAATTTTTCTCAAATAACTCATTCACCTACTTTTGGGAGAGCTTTCACTTGGTGAAGTTTCACACCCATAGCTAATTACTCACCTACTCAAAATGAGTAAATGCGAATTATCTCTAAAAGTATTGCAGACAGCCAATTTTTCTCAAATAACTCATTCACCTACTTTTGGGAGAGCTTTCACTTGGTGAAGTTTCAGACCCATAGCTAATTACTCACCTACTCAAAATGAGTAAATGCGAATTATCTCTAAAAGTATTGTAGATAGCCAATTTTTCTCAAATTAATCATTCACCTACTTTTGGGAGAGCTTTCACTTGGTGAAGTTTCAGACCCATAGCTAATTACTCACCTACTCAAAATGAGTAAATGCGAATTACCTCTAAAAGTATTGCAGATAGCCAATTTTTCTCAAATAACTCATTCACCTACTTTTGGGAGAGCTTTCACTTGGTGAAGTTTCACACCCATAGCTAATTACTCACCTACTCAAAATGAGTAAATGCGAATTATCTCTAAAAGTATTGCAGATAGCCAATTTTTCTCAAATAACTCATTCACCTACTTTTGGGAGAGCTTTCACTTGGTGAAGTTTCACACCCATAGCTAATTACTCACCTACTCAAAATGAGTAAATGCGAATTATCTCTAAAAGTATTGCAGATAGCCAATTTTTCTCAAATAACTCATTCACCTACTTTTGGGAGAGCTTTCACTTGGTGAAGTTTCACACCCATAGCTAATTACTCACCTACTCAAAATGAGTAAATGCGAATTATCTCTAAAAGTATTGCAGATAGCCAATTTTTCTCAAATAACTCATTCACCTACTTTTGGGAGAGCTTTCACTTGGTGAAGTTTCACACCCATAGCTAATTACTCACCTACTCAAAATGAGTAAATCCGAATTATCTCTAAAAGTATTGCAGACAGCCAATTTTTCTCAAATAACTCATTCACCTACTTTTGGGAGAGCTTTCACTTGGTGAAGTTTCAGACCCATAGCTAATTACTCACCTACTCAAAATGAGTAAATGCGAATTATCTCTAAAAGTATTGCAGATAGCCAATTTTTGTCAAATTAATCATTCGCCTACTTTTGGGAGAGCTTTCACTTGGTGAAGTTTCAGACCCATAGCTAATTACTCACCTACTCAAAATGAGTAAATGCGAATTATCTCTAAAAGTATTGCAGATAGCCAATTTTTCTCAAATAACTCATTCACCTACTTTTGGGAGAGCTTTCACTCTGTGAAGTTTCAGACCCATAGCTAATTACTCACCTACTGAAAATGAGTAAATGCGAATTATCTCTAAAAGTATTGCAGATAGCCAATTTTTCTCAAATAACTCATTCACCTACTTTTGGGAGAGCTTTCACATGGTGAAGTTTCAGACCCATAGCTAATTATTTACCTACTCAAAATGAGTAAATGCTAATTATCTGTAAAAGTATTGCGGATACCCAATTTTTATCAAATAACTCATTCATCTACTTGTGGGAGAGCTTTCACATGGTGAAGTTTCAGACCCATAGCTAATTACTCACCTACTCAAAATGAGTAAATGCGAATTATCTCTAAAAATATTGCAGATAGCCAATTTTTCTCAAATAAATCATTCACCTACTTTTGGGAGAGCTTTCACTTGGTGAAGTTTCAGACCCATAGCTAATTACTCACCTACTCAAAATGAGTAAATGCGAATTATCTCTAAAAGTATTGTAGATAGCCAATTTTTCTCAAATTAATCATTCACCTACTTTTGGGAGAGCTTTCACTTGGTGAAGTTTCAGACCCATAGCTAATTACTCACCTACTCAAAATGAGTAAATGCGAATTATCTCTAAAAGTATTGCAGATAGCCAATTTTTCTCAAATAACTCATTCACCTACTTTTGGGAGAGCTTTCACTTGGTGAAGTTTCACACCCATAGCTAATTACTCACCTACTCAAAATGAGTAAATGCGAATTATCTCTAAAAGTATTGCAGATAGCCAATTTTTCTCAAATAACTCATTCACCTACTTTTGGGAGAGCTTTCACTTGGTGAAGTTTCACACCCATAGCTAATTACTCACCTACTCAAAATGAGTAAATGCGAATTATCTCTAAAAGTATTGCAGATAGCCAATTTTTCTCAAATAACTCATTCACCTACTTTTGGGAGAGCTTTCACTTGGTGAAGTTTCACACCCATAGCTAATTACTCACTTACTCAAAATGAGTAAATGCGAATTATCTCTAAAAGTATTGCAGATAGCCAATTTTTCTCAAATAACTCATTCACCTACTTTTGGGAGAGCTTTCACTTGGTGAAGTTTCACACCCATAGCTAATTACTCACCTACTCAAAATGAGTAAATGCGAATTATCTCTAAAAGTATTGCAGATAGCCAATTTTTCTCAAATAACTCATTCACCTACTTTTGGGAGAGCTTTCACTTGGTGAAGTTTCACACCCATAACTAATTACTCACCTACTCAAAATGAGTAAATGCGAATTATCTCTAAAAGTATTGCAGATAGCCAATTTTTCTCAAATAACTCATTCACCTACTTTTGGGAGAGCTTTCACTCGGTGAAGTTTCAGACCCATAGCTAATTACTCACCTACTCAAAATGAGTAAATGCGAATTATCTCTAAAAGTATTGCAGATAGCCAATTTTTCTCAAATAACTCATTCACCTACTTTTGGGAGAGCTTTCACTCTGTGAAGTTTCAGACCCATAGCTAATTATTCACCTACTCAAAATGAGTAAATGCTAATTATCTGTAAAAGTATTGTGGATACCCAATTTTTATCAAATACTCATTCATCTACTTGTGGGAGAGCTTTCACATGGTGAAGTTTCAGACCCATAGCTAATTACTCACCTACTCAAAATGAGTAAATGCGAATTATCTCTAAAAGTATTGCGGATAGCCAATTTTTCTCAAATAACTCATTCACCTACTTTTGGGAGAGCTTTCACTTGGTGAAGTTTCAGACCCATAGATAATTATTCACCTACTCAAAATGAGTAAATGTGAATTATCTCTTAATAGTATTGCAGATAGCCAATTTTTCTCAAATAACTCATTCACCTACTTTTGGAAGAGCTTTCACACACGAAAATGAAAAATTGTGAATATCTCGGAAAAGCTATTTCTTCTGCTTTAATGCTCGGCGGGAGATACACACCGCGGCAGTGGTCTTGACAAAAATTTTTGTCTCCCCAAAAATGGTGGCCATTTTGAATTTTCAAAGTTTTTGCAAAACACAAAAATGCTTATATCTCGAAAACCGTGCTATATGGAGCGAAATCAACAAAATTTTGGACCTGCTGGGTATCTCTGCAGAGTAGCCATGCCAATTTTCAAAATATTTTTGTCTCACCAAATATAGCGGACATTTTTAATTATGTCCACCCCCCTGGGGGGTGGATATATTATTTTTGCTTTTTTCGCCGTCCGATGTCCGGCGTCCGGCGTCCGATGTCCGGCGTCACGCATGGTTTCCGCTCATTTAAAGGAAAAGTATTAGAGCTATTGTCACCAAATTTGGTATGCAGGCTTATTGGGTCAGTAGCTTGCTTGGGATTGCTTTTGGCTGTTGTACCTCTTTTGCTTACTGAGTAATACTTAAGTACAGCTATTTTCAGTACCCATTGGTTTCCGTGCATTTAAGCCAAAATAATTAAAGATATTTTACTACAATTTTGAATACAAGATTGTTATGTCCATAGCTCGCTTGGTATTGCATTTGGGACTGATAGCTTTGTCAGTACATGAGTAATAGCCATTTAGGTACTTCATTGTGTATTTTCAGTACTACTTTTGAGTAATTTGCTAATATCTCAGAAACCGTGTGAGATAGAGCGATTTCGTCGAAATTTTCGACCCACAGGGTATTTAAGGAATGTAATATTTGCAATTTTCAAAAAATTTTCCCCTCCCCAAAAATGGCGGCCATTTTGAATTTTCGAATTTTTGCCAAAAATGGCAAAACACAAATTTGCTTCTATCTCCTTAACCGTGCGAGATAAAGCGATTTCGTCGAAATTTTCGACCCACAGGGTATCTAAGGAATGCAATCTTTGCAATTTTCAAAAAAATTTTCCCCTCCCCAAAAATGGCGGCCATTTTGAATTTTCGAATTTTTGCCAAAAATGGCAAAACACCAATCTGCTTCTATCTCCTTAACCGTGCGAGATAGAGCGATTTCGTCAAAATTTTCGACCCACAGGGTATCTGAGCATTGTACTCTTGGTAATTTAAAAAAAATTTTCCCCTCCCCAAAAATGGCGGCCATTTTGAATTTTCGAATTTTTGCCCAAAATGGCAAAACACAAATTTGCTTCTATCTCCTTAACCGTGCCAGATAGAGCGATTTCGTCAAAATTTTTGACCCACAGGGTATCTAAGCATTGTGCTCTTGGTAATTTTTCCAAAAATTTTCCCCTCCCCAAAAATGGCGGCCATTTTGAATTTTCGAATTTTTGCCAAAAATGGCAAAACACTAGTTTGCTTCTATCTCCTTAACCGTGCGAGATAGAGTGATTTCGTCGAAATTTTCGACCCACAGGGTATCTAAGGAATGCAATTTTTGCAATTTTCCAAAAATTTTCCCCTCCCCAAAAATGGCGGCCATTTTGAATTTTCGAATTTTTGCCAAAAATGGCAAAACACAAATTTGCTTCTATCTCCTTAACCGTGCGAGATAGAGCGATTTCGTCGAAATTTTCGACCCACAGGGTATCTAAGGAATGCAATCTTTGCAATTTTCAAAAAATTTTCCCCTCCCCAAAAATGGCGGCCATTTTGAATTTTCGAATTTTTGCCAAAAATGGCAAAACACAAATTTGCTTCTATCTCCTTAACCGTGCGAGATAGAGCGATTTCGTCGAAATTTTCGACCCACAGGGTATCTAAGGAATGCAATCTTTGCAATTTTCAAAAAATTTTCCCCTCCCCAAAAATGGCGGCCATTTTGAATTTTCAAATTTTTGCCAAAAATGGCAAAACACCAATCTGCTTCTATCTCCTTAACCGTGCGAGATAGAGCGATTTCGTCAAAATTTTCGACCCACAGGGCATCTGAGCATTGTACTCTTGGTAATTTTTAAAAAATTTTCCCCTCCCCAAAAATGGCGGCCATTTTGAATTTTCGAATTTTTGCCAAAAATGGCAAAACACAAATTTGCTTCTATCTCCTTAACCGTGCCAGATAGAGCGATTTTGTCAAAATTTTCGACCCACAGGGTATCTGAGCATTGTGCTCTTGGTAATTTTTACAAAATTTTCCCCTCCCCAAAAATGGCGGCCATTTTGAATTTTCGAATTTTTGCCAAAAATGACAAAACACTAATTTGCTTCTATCTCCTTAACCGTGCGAGATAGAGCGATTTCGTCGAAATTTTCGACCCACAGGGTATCTGAGCATTGTGCTCTTGGTAATTTTCCAAAAATTTTCCCCTCCCCAAAAATGGCGGCCATTTTGAATTTTCGAATTTTTGCCAAAAATGGCAAAACACTAATTTGCTTCTATCTCCTTAACCGTGCGAGATAGAGCGATTTCGTCGAAATTTTCGACCCACAGGGTATCTAAGGAATGCAATCTTTGCAATTTTCCAAAAATTTTCCCCTCCCCAAAAATGGCGGCCATTTTGAATTTTCGAATTTTTGCCAAAAATGGCAAAACACAAATTTCCTTCTATCTCCTTAACCGTGCCAGATAGAGCGATTTCGTCAAAATTTTCGACCCACAGGGTATCTGAGCATTGTACTCTTGGTAATTTAAAAAACATTTTCCCCTCCCCAAAAATGGCGGCCATTTTGAATTTTCGAATTTTTGCCAAAAATGGCAAAACACAAATTTACTTCTATCTCCTTAACCGTGCCAGATAGAGCGATTTCGTCAAAATTTTCGACCCACAGGGTATCTAAGGAATGCAATCTTTGCAATTTTCCAAAAATTTTCCCCTCCCCAAAAATGGCGGCCATTTTGAATTTTCGAATTTTTGCCAAAAATGGCAAAACACAAATTTCCTCCTATCTCCTTAACCGTGCCAGATAGAGCGATTTCGTCAAAATTTTCGACCCACAGGGTATCTGAGCATTGTACTCTTTGCAATTTTCCAAAAATTTTCCCCTCCCAAAAAATGGCGGCCATTTTGAATTTTCGAATTTTTGCCAAAAATGGCAAAACACTAATTTGCTTCTATCTCCTTAACCGTGCGAGATAGAGCGATTTCGTCGAAATTGTCGACCCACAGGGTAACTAAGGAATGCAATCTTTGCAATTTTCCAAAAATTTTCCCCTCCCCAAAAAATGTCGGCCATTTTGAATTTTCGAATTTTTGCCAAAAATGGCAAAACACAAATTTCCTTCTATCTCCTTAACCGTGCCAGATAGAGCGATTTCGTCAAAATTTTCGACCCACAGGGTATCTGAGCATTGTACTCTTGGCAATTTTTTAAAAAATTTCCCCTCCCCAAATATGGCGGCCATTTTGAATTTTCGAATTTTTGCCAAAAATGGCAAAACACTAATTTGCTTCTATCTCCTTAACCGTGCGAGATAGAGTGATTTCGTCGAAATTTTCGACCCACAGGGTATCTAAGGAATGCAATCTTTGCAATTTTCCAAAAATTTTCCCCTCCCCACAAATGGCGGCCATTTTGAATTTTCGAATTTTTGCCAAAAATGGCAAAACACAAATTTCCTTCTATCTCCTTAACCGTGCGAGATAGAGCGATTTCGTCGAAATTTTCGACCCACAGGGTATCTAAGGAATGCAATCTTTGCAATTTTCAAAAAATTTTCCCCTCCCCAAAAATGGCGGCCATTTTGAATTTTCGAATTTTTGCCAAAAATGGCAAAACACCAATCTGCTTCTATCTCCTTAACCGTGCGAGATAGAGCGATTTCGTCAAAATTTTCGACCCACAGGGCATCTGAGCATTGTACTCTTGGTAATTTTTAAAAAATTTTCCCCTCCCCAAAAATGGCGGCCATTTTGAATTTTCGAATTTTTGCCAAAAATGGCAAAACACAAATTTCCTCCTATCTCCTTAACCGTGCCAGATAGAGCGATTTCGTCAAAATTTTCGACCCACAGGGTATCTGAGCATTGTGCTCTTGGTAATTTTTACAAAATTTTCCCCTCCCCAAAAATGGCGGCCATTTTGAATTTTCGAATTTTTGCCAAAAATGACAAAACACTAATTTGCTTCTATCTCCTTAACCGTGCGAGATAGAGCGATTTCGTCGAAATTTTCGACCCACAGGGTATCTGAGCATTGTGCTCTTGGTAATTTTCCAAAAATTTTCCCCTCCCCAAAAATGGCGGCCATTTTGAATTTTCGAATTTTTGCCAAAAATGGCAAAACACTAATTTGCTTCTATCTCCTTAACCGTGCGAGATAGAGCGATTTCGTCGAAATTTTCGACCCACAGGGTATCTAAGGAATGCAATCTTTGCAATTTTCCAAAAATTTTCCCCTCCCCAAAAATGGCGGCCATTTTGAATTTTCGAATTTTTGCCAAAAATGGCAAAACACAAATTTGCTTCTATCTCCTTAACCGTGCCAGATAGAGCGATTTCGTCAAAATTTTCGACTCACAGGGTATCTGATCATTGTACTCTTGGTAATTTAAAAAAAATTTTCCCCTCCCCAAAAATGGCGGCCATTTTGAATTTTCGAATTTTTGCCAAAAATGGCAAAACACAAATTTCCTCCTATCTCCTTAACCGTGCCAGATAGAGCGATTTCGTCAAAATTTTCGACCCACAGGGTATCTGAGCATTGTACTCTTGGTAATTTTTAAAAAATTTTCCCCTCCCCAAAAATGGCGGCCATTTGAATTTTCGAATTGTTGCCAAAAATGGCAAAACACTAATTTGCTTCTATCTCCTTAACCGTGCGAGATAGAGTGATTTCGTCGAAATTTTCGACCCACAGGGTATCTAAGGAATGCAATCTTTGCAATTTTCAAAAAATTTTCCCCTCCCCAAAAATGGCGGCCATTTTGAATTTTCGAATTTTTGCCAAAAATGGTAAAACACAAATTTGCTTCTATCTCCTTAACCGTGCGAGATAGAGCGATTTCGTCGAAATTTTCGACCCACAGGGTATCTAAGGAATGCAATCTTTGCAATTTTCCAACAAATTTTCCCCTCCCCAAAAATGGCAGCCATTTTGAATTTTCGAATTTTTGCCAAAAATGGCAAAACACAAATTTGCTTCTATCTCCTTAACCGTGCGAGATAGAGCGATTTCGTCGAAATTTTCGACCCACAGGGTATCTAAGGAATGCAATCTTTGCAATTTTCCAAAAAATTTTCCCCTCCCCAAAAATGGCAGCCATTTTGAATTTTCGAATTTTTGCCAAAAATGGCAAAACACAAATTTGCTTCTATCTCCTTAACCGTGCGAGATAGAGCGATTTCGTCGAAATTTTCGACCCACAGGGTATCGAAGAAATGCAATCTTTGCAATTTTCCGAAAAATTTTCCCCTCCCCAAAAATGGCGGCCATTTTGAATTTTCGAATTTTTGCCAAAAATGGCAAAACACAAATTTGCTTCTATCTCCTTAACCGTGCGAGATAGATCGATTTCATCAAAATTTTCGACCCACAGGTATTTCAGCATTGTATTCTTGGCAATTTAAAAAAAAATTTCCCGTCCCCTAAAATGGCGGCCATTTTGAATTTTCAAATTTTTGTCAAAAATGGCAAAACACAAATTTGCTTCTATCTCCTTAACCATGCGAGATAGAGCGATTTCGTCGAAATTTTCAACCCACAGGGTATCTAAGGAATGTAATCTTTGCAATTTTCAAAAAATTTTCCCCTCCCCAAAAATGGCAGCCATTTTGAATTTTCGAATTTTTGCCCAAAATGGAAAAACACAAACTGGCCTTAACCGTGCAAAATAGAGTTATTTCGTTGAAATTTTCGACCCATAGGGTATCTAAAAAATGTACTCTTGGCAATTTTCAAAAAAATTTCCTTTTCCCAAAAATGGCGGCCATTTTGAATTTTCAAATTTTTGCCAAAAATAGAAAAACAGGAATTTGCTTCTATCTTCTTAACCGTGCCAGATAGAGTGATTTCGTCAAAATTTTCAACCCAACCAATGCAAAAAGGCATGAAGCTGAAATAATTTACATCTACACTAACAAATATTTAAGCATCATTGATATATTTTACAAATGAAACAGGGTCTTGTAAGACTACTGTACAATTTGGGCAAAAGGTTCATGGGTGGACATTACACATGATAATGTGTGTTCTTCTATGCTATCCTGTTTCTATTCGCATCTACTATCAACAGGGCGGCCGATTTCTAGTTTTTTTATTTTTTGCAAAACACAAAAATGCTTATATCTTGAAAACCGTGCTAGATAGAGCAGACTGCGCTGACTTTGGTTGCCACAACAGTATAAGGCTAGAAACGAAGCATTTTCTTAATACTTTAGCACTCACCTTTATAGCCTTTTCGGGACGCTTTGTTTTTGCTATGCAAAAACATTATCTTTTTTTTTTGCGAGCGATCCTCTAGTTTTGTTTGTTATCTATGTCCGCAAAAAGTTTCAGATCTGTAGTTTAATTGCTAAGGTCATTTTAACTAAAATGCCCAGAGACCCAATTTATGGACATTGTGCCACTTTAAGGCCCTGTAACTGTCAAACTATGTGGCTCATAGAGCTGAAATCTTTGAATTTTTCAAAGGAAGTGCCTGTCTCTTGAAATTTTGAATATTAATGATGTTATAATCGGCTATCTTAGGCTTTTAAGAACTTATTTTTGTGTTTAACCCTCTGCTTGCTGAGTTTGTAACTTTTTAAAATGAAACCGGTTAATACATATTAAAGTACGCAATATGGACATTGTTATTAATGAAATTATAGCCTTTTATAGTAAAAAGAGGGAATTTTTAACCCTTAACTAGCCCAGTATTATTCAACTTGCCCCAGTTAATTTTGACACAGCCGCTGCAGTTATGAA